>WYDI02067322.1:27650-42964 GCA_009867235.2 Psittacus erithacus
CCAAGGGCCGCCCGATCCCCCCGGGTTACAGAAGGCAGAGCACGATGGCGTTATAAAAATGTACACTTTATTACACCTTCAGGTAGGATACATCGCTATTCCTTATAATCCTACTGCATCAAGTACAAATGCTTATGTTCATCAGCTATTTACAGGTTGACTTCCTAACACGCTCCTGGGAGAAAGACACATCAAAAGGAAAAAAAAAAAAGAAGAAAGAAACAAACTAAAAAGGTGATTTTTATCTTCATGAACTGACCTAAACAAGAAACAATCGCCTCTTGAGACACCAAATCAGATCAGCACAATGATGCGGCCAACAGCTTTCCCACTGTTGGAAGTGTATGTCCCCCCCCATGCACATAATAAGAGCTAAACATTTAAAACTGGGGCTAACTAAGCAGTATTTTTGGATGAGCATCATGATACCGTACACAGTGTCAGTTATCCACTACCACTGCATTTGCTTCGCATTTCCAACTATTCCACTGCCAACAACACCACCAGTTTTGCAGCTAGAGACGACATTTAGGTAACGGCACAAACCCCAGAGAGGGTTGAGGGAATGCTGCCACATGCACAAACAGCTTAAAGAAAACAACACTGCCCCTGTAATTGCAGAGCTGAAGGTCCAAGAGGCTGCAGGAGAAAAGAGGTATAAAATTAACACACAGAGACATTGGGAAGGCTGCCTGACCCGGTGTTGGCATTCGTGATCTTAACAGAATGGGCTTTCCCTATCCTACTAATGGGTATTCTTTCTTGTTTAAGCCATTTGGGTTGCTGGGTACCAATAGGTGTGTACATACAGCGGTTAGGAACAAAAGACATACTTGCCTTGCCTTTAAACAGGCTCCCTTCTTAAGAGTAAAAAGATCACAGAATGGAAAAATAATCTTAAAACCGTCTCAGAGAAGGAATGTGAGAATTCTGTCTGGATTTGACACATCGTGCACCTTTATGGCCAAAGTAAAACGAATCCATTCAAGCCACCAAGAACTTTTTGATTCCTCACTCAGTGCTGTTCGCAAACACAGTCTGCTTTTCATTTTATGCAAGAAAAGTAAAGAAAACCCCCCTATGCAGCTTTTTGCTAAGGTTTTTTTTTTCTTCATAACAATAAGGCAAACTGATTTGGAGGAAGAGGCCACGCTCTATTCACATCCAAAATACCCACCTGAAGATACATTCATCATTAGCTTTAGTAAAAGAATAGTACAAAAGTTAGATCTTATTCTTTACACAGTCGAAGAAGTAAGTCTTAGATTTAATTTCACTATTCTCCCTTCCCCTAGCCCCCCACCCCTCCCCGAGCTGAAAGCTGAGTAGAAAGTACTGAACATTTAAACATGTTGCAAGAGCAGAATGAAACTGAGAGATTAAATTTTATGAGCTGGAGATTTTCCTTGATGGAAGTCCCATGAGGAACAGCTATGGATCAATTGTTGAGCTGTATCCACCAAACATCTTCTACCGAAAAAAGAAAGGGCTACACTTTAATACACATCTACTATCAACACAGTATTTACTCAGTTCATGCCTAAAATATCCATTACCTTAGAGTGAAATATGAGAATGAGGGCACAGGTTGGGTGATTCAGTAAACTGTACACAAAACTACTAACAAACATTTTTAAAAGACTTACAAAAATGGAGAATGAAACTTTTCTTTCCTTTTTTAATTACATATACTTACAGGTTTTCACATTTATTGGCTAAACTTTGCAGGGAGCACTTCAAATATGTTAAGATCTTCCAGAGGTATTTACCTCAAGCAAGAACAACACGCAGCTTTTATAAAGATGGAAAATACTTTGCTGTATTAGCCACACCTGGTTCTTCGAACGGCTTCACCGTGAATATTCAGCACACATCTGGACTATAGCAAAGAACTGCATATTCCCATGGGCAGCTTGTGGTATGCTACCACAGATGAATTTTATTGACATGTATGGCAATATTACCGTGTTACTTTTGTGAAGCTGGGCAGGTTTTAAATGTAACTAATGTTTGCTTTATCTGGTCTGAATGAGCACAGAGAACACTGGCAGAATGCAGCTTGTACAGATTTTGAGTGCTAAACAGTTGCTAATACACTGAAGTTATATGAGAGTTTCCATGTTTAAATGTTCACCAGCAAAAAACACTTCTGCTAAAAAAAAAATAGAGGTGGTTTGTCTTCATTTGGGTGTTTGGAGTAGCTTCTCACTTGGCTTAGCAACTAAGAAACGCTGTGTTTCCCCGTTATTGCATTTTAACCATTAGTTCAACTTGGTTTAGTAGGTGCCTTTAATCTGACAGTAGGCGTCCTCATTTGTACTTTTGCTTGCTGATTCTGGGCTTCAGATGTTGCTGGTGTCTGGGCTGGATTCTGTACACCCGGAGCCTGAATCTGGGGAGACGCTGTTGTCACGACTTGCTGTTGTATCAGTTTCTGCTGGACGACCTGAGCAGTAGCAGTTGTGGCAGGAATCACCTGAACTTGCTGTTGACCTGCTGTCGTCTGAGAAAGTGTCACAGTTTGGGGTTGAGCCTGTACCTAGACATGAGGATGACAAAGCAATTACAGAATAGTTTGGCATTAAACTGAGCATTCATTACATTTCTGCTCTACAGAAGGCATCTTTCTCATATAGGCATTTGTTTTCTTGACTGACAAACATCTTGGTGAAAGTAAGAAAGCTGAGAGGGATTCTGGGACCACAGGCTCTGTGGTTTCACTGAGAAACACCATTCTGTCACATCTTCTAGAGCCTTACAATTCAGAACTAAGAGCTGAGATGCCTTAGGTTAGATCTCGGCAGTGAAAATCACATTCCCCTAGATCCTTTACATAAGATAGATGAAAGGTATAGAAATCCCACTGGAAAAACAGGAAAATTCTTGTACTGCAGAAGCAGAAGTGAAGGAACAGGGAAAAGAACAGAGGGATAGATGGAGGATCAAAGAGATTAAAATGCTGACTCTGAACCTGTATTGTGACAATAAATACAGCCACTGAAGCTTCCTACCAGTCTCTGACATTACCCTTTCAGGCTACAGCTGCCAGTCTCTATTGCCAATTTAGGGTAGAATAGTTTGAACTCTATCCAGAAATCTAATTTTCTTATCTCTACCCAGAGCAAGGGAGAAGAAAATTCAGCATCTCTTTGTTCAGGTGACAAGGTAATTAAAACTGAGCAGCTTCAACTGCCTTTTTCAGAGGCAGAAACCAAATGAAGCTGGAAGGGCTTCTCTAGGGGAAAGTTAGCTCTTGATTAATCCAAGAGGAATCCTCTGGGAAGCACTAAAAATGGAGGTAAAAAGAATGCCACATACACATAGAGACTGCAGTTTTAAACATACTTGGCATGGCCTGATCCTACTGCCACTGACATCACTGACTTGTGTGGGAGGGGAGGTGGTTATTTGTCTTTTTACCATGGATTTCAACAGTCCCAGAGTTATGCCAACATCAATGACTTCTGGAAATCTAGCTTTTAATGTCCCTTGAAAAATTATCCAGGAGCTCTTGCTGACTGCAGAGGACAACTCAATTTGTGTTGAGTGATGAGGTTTCTACGCCCTGCTGTCTACCTTGCCCTTGAACATTCACATCTGCAGTGGCTATCAGTCAGCTTACACCTCTTCATCATCGTTTGGAGATAACAAGTCACAGATTTTATTCTGCATTAAAACACGGCGGTATAAATTGTGACAGATCAAGAGCTGACCGGCTTAGAGTTTTGTGCACCAAAGGCAGTAACTTCACCCACCAGCCAAAGTTAAATCATTCCTGCCAGTCAACTGTGTAAGTTGTGCCTGTTGATAATGGTTTGAATGACATTGTTCTAAACAGTGTTAAATAAATGGCCTGGTAGTTAGGGGAGGGTAACCAAATCGTATGACCTTCTCTTGCCCTACTCCTGTCCATACAACACTTAGAACAGATAGCAAACCATTCTGACACAGCACTTGGCACAGCTTTGTGAACTGGAACAAAACAACTTGCAACCCCCAATTTGTCCTAATTCTCGTACAACAAACTGAGCTGGGCAAACTCAGACGGTGCTTATCTGTTCGGTTATTTGCTATCTTGACTACACATCACAAGAAATCAATTATTATAAATTCTTTCAGTGCTATAAAATACCTTTTAAAATCTGTTTTCCCACTTATCTACAATGATGAACAAACATTGCTCCATCTACCCAAGTTCTAGAATACAGAATATACAGCAGCTGACATTATTCATTTTTACAGAAGCCACTTGCTACATCCTTCCAAAATACCACCTATGCTACATGTAAGGTGTAAGGTGTACACATACTCAAAACAAATGAGCTTTCACTAGGATCATGTTTCTAGTGCTAAATTTGACAAGCGCAAAACCTACCTGCTGAGAAACTGAAACCATCTGTTGAATGTTGGCAACAGTAGCCTGCTGTTGGACCACTTGTGGAAGTTTTGCAACCTGTAGTGCCATTGAATAAAGAAAGATTTGGTCAAAATAAAAACCTGCTAATAGCAGCAAACATCATACCTATACTGCTACCAGGTGAAAACCTTGCCAAGATCCTGGTCACAGGAAGTTGCAGTTGGGCATTCTCAGTGATACTGAACTTTTGTAAAGCTTTTTATTGAAGTGTATTGAAGAACTTAACTAGCAGAGGAGAAGTATTTTTCAATTTTAACTGCAACATACTTGTTTCCTCCTAACTATGTATAAAATTGAAGGAAGCACGTAAATTCTAATGGGCCACATTATTTTAGATATACTTTTGAAAGAGTAAAGCTTCCAGTTTCTAACCTTCTTTTTCCATGGACTGATCCAGATATACAGAAAAGAAAATAAGTGTCACCTACTCTTGACTGCCAGAGATAAGGCTGGGAGGCAGCACCAGAAATCTTTCTCAGTACATACAAGTATGGAATCCCTTGCTTAATAAAAAGGAGCAACTCAATTTGATTATTTCAAAGAGGAAAGGCAAACTTATAGCTCAGATAGTTTCTCTAACCTGCTATAAGGCCATATATTCTGCACCAGTGAATGTTATTATAAAGTCCATTAAAACAAATGTGTGACTGGAATAAGAGTGAGTGCTAAAATGCTACCTCACCTCTCATCTTTACAATCCTCCAGTCACAGCAGAGTTTAAAGGTGTAAACCTGTGTTACCTGTACCTGAATCTGGGCCTGGACTTGCTGGGTTCCACCTGGTTTCTGGGTTTGGGAAATTGGAGTTGTTAAGAACTGTGTTTTAATGGCAGGCTGTGTAGTATAAGTTACTTTTTGTTGCTGTGAAGTCTGCTGTTGGGTTTGGACTGTAACCTGTTGAGGATTTATCTGCAGAAGAGAAAACAAAAGCATCAATGACTACAAAATGCATGTGTATTTTAAAGAATAGGTAGGTAGCTAACAGCATTAATTCTATTTAATTATTGAAACAAGACCCTTCCAGGATTAGTAATAGCAAAATGAGCACCAGACAAAAACCTTCATGCACTTATTATACAAATATTCAGAATCACTGTAAGTATTTATTCCCTGCCTGTGGCAGGGCGGTTGGAACTAGATGATCTTTAAGGTCCCTTCCAGCCCAAACCGTTTTATGATTCTATTTACTGAAAAGGTTCTCTCTTGCACACACATGCACACTTCATATGATAATGTCCTTCTAAAAAACAACACTGGTGGCTGACTGACAGCAAAGCCCATGAGAACATGACATTTCAGGGGAAAAAAAAAGTGTATTTTGCACAAATCATATTGTAAACAGTGAAAATCTTTAGGAATTTTCCACATTTGGCTATGTTAGAAATGACTAATGAGAATCTTTGTCACTTAAGAAATTGAGGGCCTAAGAAATCACACCAAACAGCCACCTTATTGAAAAAATTACTGAGCACCTGACACGGCACATGAGAAACTGTTCTCTCTATACATACCTCAGATTCACCCTAGAAATCCTGACTGACTCTCTAGAAGTGTCCTCATAATCCAGAGCTGGAGCTTTACAACCACAAAAGCATAACTCTACAGGAGAGCAAACACCCAGTACCTTTTGCTGCACAGTAGCCTGACCCTGAGCAACCTGAGGCTGGATAGCTTTCTGTTGCTGTGCTGCTTGATGATGCTTGAGTTTTAGAAGCTGCTGGACATGCAGTGGCTGTGCAACTACCGTCTGGCCTCCTGAAAATTACAAGAATAATTAGAACTGTAAGAGACTTCATTTTATTGCTTTGACCCAGTAATCACAGCTTGCAAGCACAGACTGTGCTTTTTATAGACTTACACATCTGCACTGCTCTGAGCACTAACCGCCCACTGATTTTAATGGGAATAAGACATACATTTTTGACAGTGGAGGAAAAGAAACATTCTAAGGGCATGAGTCAGTTAACTATGTGTTAAAACAATAATCTTCCTACAAGAAAAATTCTGCCCATACTACAGGAGGCTGTTACAAAATATGAGCCTTCCTACGTCTATTTTGAATTTAAAAGAAATCATGGAATTGCTGTCTTTATTTGTAAAACGAAACCTGCTCACCTACTCTCATGCACAGATTAAAAACCAACCAACCAAAGCCCCACCACATCTAGCTAAAGAATGATGCTAACCTCCAGACTAGATGGAGTAAGTGTAATTCTCTCACCTTATTTTTGAAACAAACAGGAATGCAACCTCTATCACTTCAGCTTTTAAAAAGCGTAAGTGTCCCACAGAAGACATAACATAAAATATTCTATCTTTATAAAAGTAGGTTGTAAAACTTTATTATGTTTTAGCAAGCCTGCTGACATACCTGCTGCTTTTTGTGGCTGCCCAATGGCAACACTAATGCCTGCAACAGTGACAGGGAGCGTAGTGACTCCTGCAGATGACACAACAGCAGCTGGAACAGACACCACCGGAGGCTTTGCCAAAGCAACCTGTGCTGCTTGCGGAGTTTGGGCCTGGATCTGTCCTTGTGCTTGAAGCTGGGAAGCAGGAACACGAGTCTAAGCAGTAAGGAATGAAGGTTATTGTACTGGCACAAAGAATATTTGCTGTATATAAATCATTATAAATTGATAGTTGTAAACATTTCTAAATATAATTGCTCTTTTACAGTAATACAATTCAGACATGGTATTGGTAAGTAAATGCAATTTAAAGTTCTTTATCTTCCAGTTGTATCTTCTGTACTACCTAAGTAAAGCAAAGGGCACTTGTATGCATGGATGACCAGTACCCAGTTGATTTAAACCCACAAAAAGAATAAGGTGCTTAAGGCTGTTTTTACAAAGTTAAAGGCAACTTACAAGACGAGCAACTTGCAGGTTTGTCACAGTAGTGCCTGTGAGAACGGCACCAGGACGAGGGGCTGTAACTGCAGTGAGCTGCTGAGTTTGCTGTTGCTGTTGTACTTGCACTTGCGCTGTTTGCTGTTGTGCCCCCTGCTGTGTCTGCTGCCCTGCCTGCTGCTGGGGAAGCTGCAGTTTCTGCTTCTGCAGCTTGATCAGCTGCTCCTGCAAAAATCAAACACTTTCATCACGCTGGACTGGATGACCTGTGAAATTCCAAACTATTCTACAATTTTATGATAATATCCAATCTTTTACATGACTACTAGAAAAAAAAAATGGAGAAGAATGTGGAGCTTCAAAGAAGAAACATTTTGTGCCAGACTTTAGTCAATATCAAAGAGCTAAGAATGCAACTCCTTTATGTAAGGGGTTGCTAGAGAGTAAGTGACAGTGAGTACTTTACATCCCGACCGACTGCAGTAGTATCAGACTCAAGTGCCTTCAAGAAATTTTAGTAGGATTGAATTCAAGAAAGCTGCATTTCACTCTAGCCCAAGAAAGCAGGATATACAACGCACACTGCTAATGATGCTTACAATAACAATGAGTAACAACACGTCACCTTACTTCAGAAGCATTTCCTCACCTGTGACAATTTCCCTACAGTTTTTATTTGAGCTGGAGACTGGGCTTGTGCCTGAGCCTGAATCTGTGGGACCTGCACCTGAGCAGCCTGCTGCTGCTGTTGCCTCAGAAGCTGGAAGTGAGCAGGGGTGATTGTTTTGCCAGACAGCTGGACTGTTGGTGTAGCTGTGAATAAAGAAAACGCAAAATGCTCTGAAAATTTTCAACATTCAGTTTAATTCACTGATTTCACTTAAAAAAAAAATCAAGCTGTTAAATGCCTATTTTTGTTCCAGCACAGTTTGCAGGCTAACTACAAATAACACATAACTACAAATAACAACACATTAGCATAAACATGATGTAAAAGCAGAGTAAATAAAATATGTGCTTCTTTCTTCATAATGATTTTTAGTCCAGACAGTCAACTCTAATATCTTACTGCTAGATTATTAATAATCTTATTTTAATTGTAATGCCTAGGGGCCAAACTGCTCTCTACTTCAACACTTTATCCAGAAATACTGGAGAGAAGTGTAATCTGAGCACCAACAATAAAGCAAGTTAAAAATCACACCACTGATTAATTGTGCTCAATACTGTGGGGCTACAGTGGTCAAGCAACCTACAGAAGTTTTGGGACCCTTTAGGTAATCCCTGAACACAAGATTATTACCTGGTGTAACTTGAGTCACCAAAGATCTTGTCTGGGTCTGCACGGGTGTTAAGTTTGTAGTTACTACTGCTGATGCTGTCACTGATGTCACTGCACGGACTCCCTGGGTAGATGCAATGGTCACCAGCTCTGTGGAAGCAGCAGGTGCTGCCGCAGTTCGCTGCTGGGTATGGACCACTTGTGCAGTTGCAGTGCCTCCCGAAGTCTGACAAAGAATAGAGTCATTATTTCTCACAGTTTCCAAACCTCATATAAAGCTGTGGAACCTTCTGGAAGTGGACTGTACAGTTTTAGAAACAAACATGAAAAATGCAAAAGTATTGCAAGGGCAAAGCAGGTCCAAATCTTTCCAGCACATCTATCTGTTTGGATACGTTACAATCAGCATCTGGTTAAACCTTTTTCAAACAAGCTGATCACCAAACCCTTAACTACATTGCAGAAGATTAATTTCACTATCCTTCACTTATTTTATCTCCCAGAGTCTTAAACCAACAAAATAATAATAAAGATCATAATTAACAAAGCACAAAACTGTTACAAGCTGGAAATTATAGCAACATAATACATTGCCTATGATAGCACTCATCTACAAACTATTTTTAATAGTAGTATCTATTAGGCACTTTTTTCTGATCAATTGCTCCATGTGTTCTGATCTTCTGGCAGAGGAGAGGGGTTTGATAGAGAAGTATGATGCATATGAAATTAGCAAGAAGCGGAGTTTCTGATAACATGGAAAGCTAAAGAAGGAAACAGATACACCGATAAAACATGCAGCCAAAGGTCAGTCCAGGGACACAACTAGTGATGCGGTCTACTCACAGTCAACGTTCCAGGTATAACAGGTGAAGCCAGACGTTTATTGATGGGCTGAAAGGTAGCAGCAGGGACTCCAGCAACTGTATTCACTATGACATTTCCACTCACTGTAGCTGAAAGCAAGCAAGGATTAAATGTGAGATTCTGAAAGTGATAATCTGAATCTCCAATGCCCAATTATAAAGTCTTCTTACCAGTCTGTATACTTGTCCCCGTAACTGCTGTTTTGATTGTGCCAGCCTATTTAGAAGACAATTGAGGTAAGAGATTGGAAAAACAATAAAAGAAACCTGACTATAGCTCTTATCTCTGCTGTTTATATCTCTTAAACTTTGCTGTTTAACACAAGGCTGTATTCCAGAAGTGACAAAATAAGAAAAACTCAATAAAATGCAGATACTTCTGCAGTTGCTTATTCACCCTACATATCAACAACTGATGTATATATAAAGATTCTACCACTCTAATGAGCAAATGTTTGGTAAATACTGGTCATTTGATATCCTTCTTAGCAGAAGAAGAGAGCAATATCTTACTCTAGCACTTCACAGACAATCACTTGCACATGAACACCACTGAGCATTAAATACAGAGCAATACTTATGGGTCAGAACCCATCCTCTGTGTCTTTCTGTAAAAGCTGTAGTATTCTTGCCCTTCAACAAGCAAAATAAAATCACCACTGCTAGCACACATTAGTATGCAAACTGGAGTGGCTCTAAAAGCAAAAGCCTCAGACCTGTCATCAGATTCAATAAAACAGACTCTAGATTTAAGAAAGCCATGAAAACTTTGCACAGTTTGCAATAACACAACCATGGTAGGTCCTGTAGGATGCAACACTCCACTTGCTTTGCCAAGGTTAATAAAGCTTTGGGGTTTAAGCTACTAACAGAGCAGCTCTTACAGCCTCATTCCCTTTATGCTCCAAATTCTCTGTATAAACACTGTTTACTGACTGTGAAAATGTACTTGAGTAAGTTAAAGTCTAAACTGAAAAAGGCAAAAAATCTTTGCAAAGGATATTATACTTTTCCACCTCAGAATGCCAAGAGCTATTGCTATAATGGTATGAACATTCTCAATAAATGAGCAAAAAAGAAGATACCCAGCATACTCAGGAAATCAAAAAGAAAGAAAGAAATAGGTTTTATCTCACTACACTGACCTAAAATTCTCACTTTCCAGAGAAAATAAAATACACAATATAATACACACAGAAGAACTGAAGTTACTACATCAGAGGCGCGAAGCCCTCCCTTTCTTACCAATACTGCTGTGTTGGCCACAGTAGTTACTGCAGTCTGCACTACTGCCTGTGGCTGCTGAACTACCTGTGCCTGAGCCTGTGGCTGAGGTTGGGCTTGTGCTTGCTGTACAGCTGGTTGCTGAGCTTGCTGCTGGCCAGCTTGCTGCTGCTGAGGCTGTGGACCTGTCTGCTGTTGTGCCCTCTGCTGTTCAGCCAAAGCCTAGGAAATCAAAGTGTGAGCTTCATAGTCTTCAAAACAGTGCGTGTAACAATCAGAGTGTATTACTTGAAAACAAAACAACAAACAAAACCCCTTTAATTCAAAGTATGTATTATGTGTGTGCAGAGACAACATACAAATCTGTCTTCATTGTAACTCTCTAGCTCCCAGTTACCTGACCTAACCAGTTTCAAACTACAAGCTGTATTTGTGGTTATACGGCTTAATGCATAGCACAACAAGCAATTTACTATCAACAAGCAAGGACAAATATCTCTTTCCGAATAATGTAAGAAAGGAGGCTACAGAATGGTCAAGAATAAACCAAGTTTTTTATGTTTTTAATACATTTCCCTGAAGAATGCTTCTATGCGAGTATGGGCATGACATACAGGCCCAAGGAAAGGTCACGCTTTGGACATTGGGTATCTAAATCCTAATACATCAACAATGTGCAGCTGCTCACAACATCTACTGTACTACCAAGGTTCCCTCAGGAGGCAGCTTTTTTCATACTTCCTCTGTCAATATTTTGGCAGTCATATGTATAGCTGAGACCATACCTTTTTCTCTTTTGCAATACGCTCTGCTCGGAGGGATGCAACTTGAATTGGAGGAAGTGGCTTGTCGTAGTTGATTCCACTAGAAACAATGATAAGAAAAAGCACATAATTGTTAAAAGTAAGTAATTGAAAATTAAAGAAAAATTAAAAAAAAAGCACTTCTATGCAATTCCTCACTCCTTTAAGACATAGAGTGCCCACCTTTCTGCAAGTACTGATGCATGCTTTGGATTCTTCTGGAAAGGATTCATGCCTAGTCTGCAATAGAGCAAAACTGTATTACTGGGCACAGAAAAAACTTAAAAACAGCATTTAACTTCATGTTTTAATAGATGACACTGCAGTTTTGGTGAAGTTTTCATGATATTCCCACCAGTACTGGAGCCTGTATACAGTTAGACATTTTAAAGAAGACTCAGAGTAAATAGTAAACAAATACAGAAGTTACTGCAGGTGTATATGTACAAAATAATGGGCTAGTCATCAGCACAGACATAAAATATGGGTAGTTCAGGCAAATGAAAAGTGTAGTTTATAACGCAAGATTGAAAACTGAGTGCTCTTCTGCTTTTAATCCACAAAACAAATTCATGCAGTAAAAGCTAACCCAAACACATGAAATATGAAGATGTTTCAATAACACAAGGCCAGAAAGCAAGGAAAGAGATCATGAACAAAGAAACAAACCAGCAGTTTGAAACAGAATGTAAAATAACTCTCAGCTGTGAAAGCAATTCATAACAGATTCCAGGAGATGTGTGGTGACAGGGTGATTGGGATTGAATCATCCCAGTTAAACTTACAGAGGTTTGATAGGTGGACTTCTTTTCCCTGCAATCATTTTCATCATCTCAAAATGATTAGTATAAAGTTGCGTGTGGGTTGCACCCTCATCTTGAGCATAGATCTGATTGGTACGAAGTGGACGACTGTTTTTAGTCTAAAAAATGAAAAGACAACAGCTTTCAATTGCAAACACACCCACGTGGCTTTTTGTCTACGTATAAACACACGGTGCGCTTGTAGGTTACTTAAAAATGTACTCCAACATATCTATCACAGACTGGTTTCTGCCTCGAGTCACTGATAACTTACTGTTACACAAAACTCTATGGGAAATATATAAAGAAAGAGCAAAATAAGGAGCAGTTCTCACGGTCACACTGGCATCAGCACTTGGGGACATACAAAATGGCAAACTCTAATTTGAAAAAGAATCTTTGCTTTAGTTTAGATCTTGCAAGTTTAATTCAGTACCCAAACCAAAAGCCCATTAGTTTATAGTTACACATAGCGCACACGTAATATAATAAAATCATCACTGCACTGCTCTCCCAACAAAGCTATGTTAACATCCAACACACCATGCCATTCTAATGTTTGACTTCTCCTAAGTAGAAACTGCCAGTCAGGGACAAACCTGCTTATTAGTCAGAGAATGGGACTACAGTCAGCAGTTCTGGGTTCTTTACCCATTTCTGCCACTAAATTGCTGTATGGTTTGGAAGAAGTTGTTTACAATCATGGAATTTATTTCTGTTTCTGTAGCATACTATCATCCTCATTTACTAAAAGGTGTTTCGAACATTAAATTCACTAGATATTTGTAATCCACTTAGACTCTAGCATGAAGTACATTCTTACAGATCTTAAGTACAATCATAATAATCAGGATAAGTTACATGGTGGTTGTTAGGTAGAAAAATACCCACTACAGTTTAAGTGAAATCACAAACTTCTTGCATGGTTTAAAATTTATCTATCAAATCCAAAAGCTGAAGGCTGGTATCAATCCACTGTATCAACAAAGAAAGGAAAAATACATTTGGCATTTTAATTGATGTTTCAGAACTCAAGTAACACTCAACATGGATCTCATATGAATTATCTGCCCACCTCCATTGCTGCTAAATACCACAGTGTCTAGATTTGATTTGGAAAGAATACCAATGCACACCTTATAAATACTTTTTGTCTTCTTTTTAGGATTAGCTTCGTACATTAGCTGTAAAATAAGAAGGAAAGTTAGATGATCTTTTGTGGAAGATTTTGTTCAGGTGCTTTTTCTTTTCAAAGAAATCACATAAAATAAGTGGAAATCCTGATGAGGATAATTTTATAATCTTTTAAAAGTTATTTATTTACACTGTTGAAACGTTTAACAAAAAAACACGTGTTTATGGAGATAAGGAAAAAAAACTCTACAAACTGAAAGTAAAAAAAGACGCATCATTCTATGTAAACTCACCTTTCCTTCTTCCCTTGGGATAATGACATTTTCATATCTGTTTCGGCATTGTTTTGGTGAGCGATAGACTCTGCTGCAGGAGTTAACAACATCACTAACAAGGTCCCAATTGGGAGTGTGTGCTGGCGATACAACAGCAAGATTTAAAGGAAGCTCCAGCAGCTGCTTCACTGCCTACAATAGATAAAGGTACAAAAGCTTCAGATGACAAATCATTTCAGTCTTCCAAACCTACCCTTATCTGCATGTGTCCACACACCATTACTACAATGATACAGATAGCTTAGGGCCCAGGCTATGGGCTCACCTATATTCACAGAGAATAAATCAGCATAAAATGCTATTATGCAGACTGATGCGCACTCGGAGATTGCTAGAAGAGGAAAAGAGGTCTGCCATTCAAATGCTGCTCTCTTCCCAAAGGTAAGAAGAACCTTAGCTGCATTATCCAATGTCCAGCCAGCACAACTAATCTTAAACATAATAGTAAGTGGTCTCTACAATAAAAGTAAGATTTAATAATACATTTTGGCTAATCATACAGTTTAACCTTTAATGTACCCTTAGAGGAACACAAAGGATAGGCAATATGTTATCAGTTATGTCAGCAAAATGCCAAACTAGCCATTAAGAATTAGAAATAACCTTGGAGAGATAAAAGTGCACAGAGTCATTTCTGAAACCAGAAGCAAAAATACAATAAATAATAACAGCAGAAAGTGCAGGTATCATCTGACCTGCAGAAGTGCCCAGTCTTCACTAATCAACCACTCTGGGTTATCCTGTCCAGCCTCAGCAGCTGGTTTGACAAGAGTTGGCAAAGGCTTTGCAAACTGTGTTTGTTGCTTCAACAAGATGTTTTTCTTTTGCTCTTTGCCCTCTCGGCGCATTTTCAACATTCCTGGAATAGCTCGATCAAAAAGGGAACGAGGTGGAATAACTGTCTCTCCATGACGTTGCTTTTTCTTCCTACCTGCAGCTAAGACAAAACCCCCCCAACATTCTTAGTAAATAGTTACCACCATTCTTTTGATTTCTGTGCTACTTACAGCCACTAAATGCTCCTATATGTGATCAGGGTATTCCCCACTGCCTTTGAAACGTGTACTGTCACTAACTAAACAAGCCTGCTATAAAGTAAGGCCCAAACTCACATAATAGAATGCTCGTGTTCTAAACTTAGAATCACAGAGTCATAGAATAGTTCGGGTTGGAAAGGACCTTAAGATCATCTAGTTCCAACCCCTCTGCCATGGGCAGGGACAAACTTGTCCTTTTAAGAACACTTCTATGTCTAAATAGAAAGAGACACTGTAAGAACTGTGGTTTTCAATGATTTTACTGTTTCAAGACCATGGGTGAGACAAGAATTTTCACCTCTTCAAACCTGTAAATTTAATCTTTTCTGGTTGAAACATGCAGGAGGTATGAAATATCCCCTTTTTTTTTTTAGCATTCAGCAATAAATCTCAGAATAGTTTTGAACACGGCCTTACCAGATGGATCTGTTTTGTGTCGTTTACGTTCCTTCCGGACATACACTGGAGGCAACTTTGATTCTGGAATAGGGGTAGTATCATACATCAGGCACATAACAGAATCTATGTAGATATCATTGTCATCCTGAGGTGGAGTGGGAGG
>WYDI02067322.1:51987-99933 GCA_009867235.2 Psittacus erithacus
AGTTGTGTCTGTTTCTGCTCATCAGGGATTTAATCTGAAATAATGCCTCACCTTACTTTAGCTGTATTGCATACATGTGAAAACAAATTCAGTAATAAAATCTTGAAATACATTACAGAAAAAGAAAGTAACCATGTCTTTAATTAGTCATGCATTTATTTTTCAAAGCACAGCTACCTTATTATTGCTGTCTCACACAGAAAACAGGTGGAACAGAGCAGTGTAAGCAGTGGGGATGGAAAAATCTTAACATACAGCAACAAGGAATGTGCTGCCCATAACAAAGCATTCTGAATAATGGAAAACTGCCTGTTTTGAAATCAGTACCTTGTAACTGCAAGGGTTGCCCTGCCGTGAGCTGGCGAAGTTGACTATGTGATAAAGTGAACTTGTTCCCTTGGAATTGCAGTGTTACAGGGGTCTCTGGCTGAGCGATCCTGCCTTGTGCTCCTGCTATAGAAGCCAGCTGGGCTATTTTTACTACCTCACCACCTGTCAAAGAGGGAAACAGGCATTAAAAAAGACCAAAGTGGGAGGCAGGTTGTTCAACAGTCACAGTTCTAAGTTTTGGTTAGTAAACTGGTGCTGAAGCGTCTTCCATGCATAATTATACTTAAGAGTGCATCAAAAGTGTCATATAAAAGTTAAGCAGGTATCGCTTTCTATGTTTGATGGGCAAACTGGAAAAAAGCTGATTGTTTACAGGATAAGAACATCAACATTTTAGGAGTTATCACTTCCATGAGCAAAAAAGTTAAGAGCTACCTGAAAACTCATGTGACACTTTGTAACAGGACAAGTATAGACATTAAAGTGATTTTCACTGCCTTTTCAAGAGCACGAAGGAAGGTTTTAGGAAGAGACAAAAATATTCACATATGTGGCACTGTAAATAATACACTTGAAATGGCCTGAAATTTGCTGATGAAACATGATTGATATTAAGCTATATGCACTTAGACAAACCAAAAAGCTTTAGAAGTGACAAGGACCAAGCTTTTTGTGATTAAAATGCAGAAAGGTTAGAAGCATTTAAGCATTAAGTTTTATGGTATCGAGAAAATACTGGCGTGAAAATTTAGCTTTTGTAAAGGCAGTGCATTACCCCAGAGATAAAATTAATACATCAGTGCTCAGTACTCTATACACATGCTAATAGGCAGTGCACATACAACCTTAAAGCAAAGCCTCATTGCTTTTCTCTGCCTAACTGTTGAGACGTTCCTCTTTGCGAGAGGCCTTTAGCAGATGGATTAGTGTTTAATATGAAAGGAATAATTAGGATAGAGCTAAAACACGTGGTCTGAAGGAAGTCTTGCCAGCAGAAGAAACATGCAGAAATAGGAGATTAAGTTGACACCGCTAATGTATGTCCACAGCAATTCTATTGTTTCTTATCCAATTTTCGATTTTCCTTGGTCATAAAGCAACATACTGAGCAAGGCTAATCAGAAGAGTGAAAAAAAAACAACGATTCTGTACACATTTTTAGGGTGCCTAGTAACTTAACCTCATTGTAGTATAAAGGTGGGAGAAACCTGGAAAGGGGAGGCCACTTACTAGGCAACCGTGCCTGGGCCTGAGAGGTCAGTACCAGCCTCTGAGGCAGCACACTCTGTTGGATGGTGTGCGAGGGGGCCTGTGGCTGGGCCTGCCCTAGCTGAGAGGCCGGCGCAGAGGTCTGGCCCCGCGGTTTCACAGGGTTGGCTGTGCTAGTTGCTGTGGTGAAGGTCGCTGCGGGCTGGTGTCTTGGAGCACTGGTGGAAGCCTGAGTTGTCTGAAACTGTGCTGCTGCGGCTGCAATCAATAAGGGTTGTTTGGGCAAGCTGTTAGAGGTTTTAACTCCGCTCTTTTAAACAACCTGCATTAAAAAGAAACCTTCCAACAGGATATTAAAATGGCTACAGGAATGGCTTGTCCTTACAGAATGGGATTTCTATCCACACCTTCTACTCCATCCTCTTTTCACATTATGTATTTGGAAAGCATTGTTTAAAAGCTTAAATAAATACACAAACACACTGTAAATTCCCATCATTGATAGAACATTACACATGATCAGGGTTTAAATACCAACTGTGCCACATTTACTCCATACAATAACAGTCAGGTTACACAAAGCTTAGTTTTGCATTATATTGGCAGATAATACTGTAGAAACTAGTGGAGAAATTTATTGGCAATTAGTCTGTTGGTATTTTTAAGCCATTAGTATTCTAGGCCATTAAGCTAGAGGGGAAAGGAGTTCTATTAACACACTTATATCCGACTACACAGAGGCTCAGGTAACCAATCTAGCACTAACTTTCCTACCTTGATTTGAAGACACCGTAGCTATGGGTGATCTTCCTCGTACTTGCGCCTGTTGAGTTACAGTTGCTGTGGTCACTGTGCGTTGTACTTGAGTGCTTGGGAAGACTACAGTCCTGCCCTCAGGTTTCTGACCATACTGAACAGGTTGAAACAACCTGTAAAGAATATGAAAATTCAAAGTCTATAGGAGGGCTACAGTTCAGCCTTTAAGAATGAGCTCTACCATCCAGAACACATAAACCAATCACATCAGATGCTCATGTCTTTCTTGCAGGTAACTGAAATCAGCAAGACTCATCACTTCAGCAAACTTCCAAGAGTGGAGATTTTATAAAGTCATTTTGCTAAGTCCACGAACCCTTTCATTGCCATGCATCCAGTTTAATGCTGAATGCATGAGAATTACAGGAAACAGCTTAAAAGAGTCTAGCCCGATACCTGGAAAAAGAATGGGGATCTCATATCATTTCCAGAGAGATGTCTACATGCCATCAGGTCATCAGGCAGCTCTTTTGCATCAGAAAAATAGTTCCACTTTCCCTTGTGATCACTGCTTCATTAGCAGAGAAATACTCCTAGAAATTCACTGCTACAAAACTTCACGTGTCTCTTATAACACTGCAGTTAACTCTGTAGGTCCAACTTAGTCTTTTAGTTGCAAAACAACAGTCACTTGCCATAAACAAGGACCCCAAGAATAAAATTCACCTGCTGCTGAAGTAAAAAATATGGAAAATCCATAAACAAACTTCAAATGGAACCACACGCCTCAAAAAACTATTCCTTCTTTTCGAGAGTGAACAACAATGCAACAGAACAATAAAATGCAAAGTCAAGTCTGAGGTATTGTGTGAATCACATTCCTAGAGATGCAGACAGAACTGTAAACATAGCAACAGAACTACATTTTCTAGCCTAAAAGGAGGGCAGTTGTACATACCTGCTCGGTTTGAGCTTCACGGGGTTGGGCCTAGCTGGTGGTGGAGGGGAGCTGTAGATTTCTTCAATCAACTTTCTAGTAACCTTTTGTTTTGGCAACATTTGTGCTTCATAATGGGTCATTTTGTTTTCCATTCCAATGAGATCAAAAAGAGACAGGTCTGATTCCTAAGGGATATTGTAAAATAAGGTTTATTTTATGTGGTAAACAAACAGTTAAGTCCTCTCCATGTTCCATGCTTAATTCACTTTATATGTTTTTAGAAATAAATGCTGTAAATTTAAAAAGTAAACTATTAATTATTATCCAAAACTGTTTAGAAACCTTGGAAATATATCTTAAACTGATAATCCCATTTTAAGCATCAGCATTGGAAGAAAAAGAACTTAAATCATTAGCCAGTTATGGAAATCAAAGCAAGACGCATTTAACAATTCTTAATATACCACAATTTCTGAAGAACTAAGTAGAACTCCTAGAAGGTGTTTGTTAACTCTCAAGCTCAAATGCCAAACTACAAAGGCACACGTATAATTTAGGAGTAGAAAAATATGAAGAATGGAGATAAGGTTAATCAAAAAGATCACTTCATCTGTTCCACTACTCATACTTCCCTGTAATGCAATTATTTCCTTTGATTATCCCGAAGAGGGGAATCACTTCTTTAAGGATAACACAAACAGTGGTACTTCAAACGGATTGACAGACGTGTACTAATTTAGTCACTGAATCAGTGTTTACTCTTAGGTGAAAAAGAGTAAGCCTTGCTCTCCTTTAGCTACTGAAAGCAGAAGAACAATGACAGAATGCTGTCAGACATTTCCTGACACATTTCAGTGTCAGAAAAACTGCAAACGTGAGTACAATGAAAGCAAAATTAAGTTCTCTTTGACCAAGTAGTTAATGAAAAATTACTGATTGCAAACTACTTGAAAAGCTCAAACTACTATTACAAAAAAGAGACGCAACAAGTACACAATTGGTAGGCACAGCTACGGATTTGTGAATTCCTTCTGTTTACAGGGAGACTTAAGATGTATAAGAAGACAATAATATTAAGTACTGAAATTCTGCAAGAGCAGACAAGAGAGAAAAATACTCACCTTCCAAATATCCTTCTCTAGGGCACTCAGTACCAGAGACGCAGTTCTGTACTCCAGTGTTTCTGATACATAAGAGGTACTTGAAAGCCGGGGATTTATCAGATCAGGGTGATTACAAATTCGCTGCAGCTGCATCAGGACATGCAGGACACTGATGAAGTGTCCGCTTTTGAGGGCTTCTTGGGTTCTACCAAATAATTCATACAGAAATACATTAATTTAAGTGCAGCTTTTCTGGAGATGTCCCTAAATCAGCAAGCTGAGAATGTGCAATGGCAGCACAGTATGCAAAAGTCTTAAAACCAACTTAACTTATACCTAGGTTTATCTAGAGTCTTTCAAGCAGCACTGAACCAAATGTAAATGTGGAAACATGAAACTTTAGGACCAGTGCTACCTTACAGTCAAGTACAACCTAATCACCTCCCTAACTTCCACCTGTTTTGTTTCTGTTTCATCCCTGCACCTATCAGTAACCACTTGATATCGCAGCACAGGTAAATGCATGGGTATGAGGAGAAACACTTTGGGCTTTAAGAAATAATGAACCACTCATTAGAGATAAATCTTAAAGCACAAGAGCAGCAAACCTGACCATTACAACTTGACTTTTAGGTTCCCAAGGTTAAATGCATGTTTTTCGCCAGCCCCACAGCACCACTTGCCTGGAATTTTAGTTTACAATGTAATCACATCCTACCCACTGGTCATACTGGAAAATCTCAGAAAAACACTAAATCACTCCCAACCATGAATTATCATCTTGCTTAAGCACCAAAAATGACAGCATTATTTACTGTTTTAAATCCTTACCCTGGCTGTAAAATGACATCTTCATACATAGCTTTTTGTCGACTAGAGAGACGACACTTTAGCACATGCTCGTATTTCTTTGTTAGCTGCTTTTCAACATCTCTCTTTGATCTTCGCAAAATAAATGGTTGAATCATCTGAAACATTTCAGAATCAAGGGGAAAAAAATATCTCACTTCAAAGATGTGGTTTTACAACAGAAAGCTAAACCTATTCACACCTAACACATCTGATGTGATAAGCCTCGTATGCTGTGTATAATCATACTGCTATGCACAGTTGTAAGGCTTTAATTTGTTCTTTAATTTCTGCACATTATGCTTCAAATGGGAGCCTTACATTATTTTTTTAAGAAACCTCCATACTATTCTGGTAGCAGAAACTTCTGCTTTCAGCAGGACTTTGTCTGAACTGAACAAAGCATTGAGAAAAGCCAGAAATTTCAGGCTGAACCACATCTATTCATTCTTCTTTCTTCCCTATTTTTTTCTCCCAACATCTAACTACTGTAGTAGGCCAGATGAGAAAAAATGACAACATACTCTGTGTAACCTGATGACCAGTTTATGGCAATAATCCTGGTTCTCCTCATTAGGTGCTTTTACTGGAAAATCTAGGTAAGGTCTGGAAATTCCCGGAATCAGAAAATGTACCATGGTCCACAACTCCATCAATGTGTTATGCAAAGGAGTGTCTATCAGAAGTAAACGATGCTGGCTGTGAATAGGAAAAGAAGATTTTAGAACAATACAGCATTTGGCTAGCATCATTATGAAAAGGACACCAATATCCGAACACTGCTTACTGTAGTTTGTCAGATACACAGAAGAACTAAGCACAGAAGAAATTAAAATCTAGGATACATTATCTTTTTACTCTTAAATATACCACCAAAATAAATTCCCCATTGCAGAGTATCAGAACATACAAGGGGATCTGTTTGAGAGCATCTGAAGAAGAATTATAGTTATGATAGTGGCAACAAAAAAATCCTGAGCATGTCACTGAATCCTGATTGTTTCACTGAAGACACCTCTGCAGGCACATGTTGCACAGGAAACTGGAGAGATCAAACCAAGAGGGTTTTTATCAGTTTGCTGTTGAGAAGAGAACTGTGTAACATGGAGAGAAAAACTCACTACCAGCAGAACAAATCCCTGCTCCATACCTGCGGAGATTGAAAAGTGCCTCCCAGTGTTTCTCAGTCATGTTCTTGATTTGTTGCATCTCATCTACTATTAAGTACTTCCATCGCATTTTCATAAATGCTGGGTGGCCTTTGAACAGCTGTTTGTAGGAAGTGATACACACATTGAAGCTGTTGGGTTCTGTCCATTCCTACAGAAAAGGAGGCAGAAAAGTTAAGACAGAATTCTCAAGTATCTTACAACCAGCTATTTCTTTGTTAAGAACAGAAAGATGCTATGACTCAAATAAATGCTTAAGTGCAGGTTAAAGCTCTTCCCATCTAAAATGTTAAATACAACAGCATAAAAGTTGCAAAATACAGTACCTGTCTTTTTGCCCTAAGCTCCCTCTGGCTGCCAAAGTAGAGAAGTATTTTCAACCCCGGGCACCAGCGTTTCAATTCCAGTTCCCATTTCAATATGTTACAGCTCCGTACAACAACAAGATGGGGGCCCCAATTACCTATAGGAGGGGAAACAGCAGTTAACTGTAGAAAGAGACTCCTGAAAATTCATGTGGCTTATATACTCCCCTGATTTTTTAAGTGCAGTGCACTAAATCCATCATTAAAAGTGAGATCCAGTAACAACAGAAGTATTTTAATGACTAATCTATGCTTTACTATTTATTAGATTTGGAAGTATCCTTTGTGTACCTTTTATCTATTTTTCCCTCAACTACGTCAACTGCTTGAATAAGAGATACTACCTCCACACTACCATCTTTGCTTTACTTACATCCTCTTAAACCATCCTCAGTACAACACCACGATAAGTAATACCTGAGATGATATACAAAACACACTTGTTTAAGGGTTCATATTTACTCCTTCAGTTTAACTACATGTGGCCATTTGGTCATTACACAATTTTTTAAGGCTTTTTTATATCAATGAACTAGGCTTCAGAAGAATCTTGCCACGCAGAAGGTAACAGCAGATTGCTCAAACAATGTAGCTGATAGGAAGACACTCCTATGCCACACAATCCAAGACAGTTTTTCTGACATCATCTTACTCTGTACCTTATCAAAACTCTGATACGGTTCACCAGAAATAAGGTGACCCTAGGCTACAATCCACAAAGATAATGTTGGCGCAGTACCTGTCTAAAATTGTTGGACAAATGAACTTACCTTCATTACAAGCCAAGTGGGCAAAAAAGGCAATAATTTGCACTGTTTTTCCAAGCCCAGCTTCATCTGCCAGAATGCCATTGAGATTCTTCCTGTACAGCTTTGCTAGCCAGTCCAGCCCAATCTTTTGATATTCTCTGAGAGGCCCATACAGCAGCGATGGAGTATTGTATTTTATCTGTAATGTGAATAATTTCATACTTTTTTTCCCCAAGTTGAATTCACAGAGCATGTCACAAAACACAACCATTCTATAGTTCAATAATTAGAAAATATTTAATATAATTTGTTGCTAAAATCTGCAAAATCATGTAAAAGTGAACATACACAGTAGCAGAAAACAGGGAGTCTTACCGCTGTTGTTATTCTGGAGCTGCCTTTAGGTAACAGCATTTCTGCTGCAGCAGCAACTTCTGCTATGTCTCGCATATGCTTCTTTGGAGGACTTGATCTGTCTATACCTTTGTACTGGTCAATGCTGAGGAGGGAGTCTATGAGGACAACTTCTTTCTGAGGACCTTCCCTATCAGAGATATGGTCTTCCATTTCTATGAGAGAATAATTACATTAGCATTTAAAATAAACTTCAGTAGCGGATACACAAATGAATTGAGATGGCTAGAATTCAGACAGGGGTCTAAAAGGAGACAGCTAACTTAAAAACAATTCTGTGATTTTCAGGCTAGTCAAGCTAACACAAAAACAGACTAAGCTCAGGATCATGTACATGTTCAGGAGGTTCACACTAGGCATGCTAACATGACCATTAGCTTTTCACTACTTCAAGGGAAGTCATCTCATACTACTTAAAACCTATCTTCAAACATGTAATTCTATCATCATGTCAGTACAGAACAGATGGCAACTGTGTAATAACAGCTAGGTATGAAAGTGTACTGTTTAATTCAGTGTAGGGAGGCTCTTCTACGACTCACTATTGCTCTTGAGCATCTCACACATCTTGACTTTAAGACAGGCAAATGCTACCCTCTTTTCCTAAACTGAGAAATTAAAAAGAAAGGAAGAAATTCTTCAAAGAGTATTCGGTAACAATTAAAATTTGTCACATGAGGAACAAATGTAATTTTTCTAATGACCATTTCAAATGCTTAGCAAGAAAGTCACTGCACTTTCCATTCGTTCCTGTATATAACATTCCTCTTCACTTAAAAATAAAAAACATTTCAAACGTGATTCACTCAATATTTGTTTTCCCCTAGTATAAAATGTCTTTTAATAGAGATCTGAAGAGCTAATCAACTGATTTTACCTTGTAAGTCAGCACTTCTTCTAAACAAAAAGTAACTTACCTTCCTCACTGCTATCCTCTTCACTGTCAGGCTTTGGCTGGGGCCAGTGAAAACTTTCTGCAAAGGCACCTTCATACATCTTCAGTAAATCTTCCAAAGGCAATTCAGCTGAAGGTCATTAGAAGATTAAGTTTAAAAATATGAAATCTTGGAACAAGTAGTACCGTTGTCTTTGATCTCATTACATTCTTCACAATTGTACAAAGCCAATTTTCTAATCAGAAGTTAATGGAAGAGGTAATTATTAGGTGGGTGATGGCAATATTTTTTTAATGACCTTGATTACAGAGAACACTTTGCAATACATCAAGCCATCAGCTCACCCAGCTTGCTTTTTGCTGTATTATAAACCCACCATACAAGCTGACAGTAAACCACTGGTTGGGGAAGTAGGAACACCAAATCCAGCCAAGCAGCCTGAAGACAACTCAAGACTTCAAAGTTCCAAAATAGAGCTGTACCTCAACCCTGTTAAAGAGTATCTCCATGATTCCTTGCCAGAGGTGCTTCATGACTGGCAGTGGCAAATCAATCAGGAAACATCCTCATTAGGAACTTGGCTGACTGGCCAAGAGTTATAATACCTCCAACTGGCCAGCTGGCTGCAGCCACTAAGCTGCCAAACAGACCAAACAAGCTGATTTGGAAACTGCATGTTAATCATCAGACAGACTTTGCTTAATGGGAAGCTTGCCTCTAAAAATCAGCAACGTTTTTGCCATGATAAGTGAAGCAATCCCCATGGGATACTTCGCATTCATCAAGCTCAGAATAGCAGTTGCTATGTTGCTAATGAAAGTGAACTGCTAGCAAGAGCATTGCTTCTAAAAGCCCCTTATCTCCAAGTATTTATACCCCCACCCCCAAGGCTGGCATTTCAGGGCCCTTTCAGACCTATCAGGTGGGTCACAAAACCCTTCTGAGATACTCTAGACAGCTGAAGGTAAAACATTCATGTTCAATCTGATACACAACTGGTTTTAGGTATTTATCACACTCTCCTAGAATTTAGGTTGAGAGCTTTTGGTGTGAGGTTTTAAAGAAATGCAGTGCTTCAACACAGAAATACTTCTTCTCTAGCCACCTTGTCTGATAACTAGGTAAGTATACAGACTGCTTTATAAAGTACATCGTATATGGCCATCATCATCCCATAAACTAACCACTACAGCTTTCCAAACAGCAAAAAATACAACTGAATATCTGAATGCATTCAACTTCTCATCTATAACCCTATTCACAAATATAACTGATGTGTGTTCTCACTCGTTCTTTCAGAACCTACCACAGAGAAGCATCAAGCTACGTGCCTACCTTCTTTGGCTAGATTAGACAGCTCGGTTTGATGGTTTATGTTCCCTTCTTTAGCTTCTTGCTCTTCAATTGTTTCTTCTTCATCTTCAACTAAAATAAAAACAAAAGCTAACCTTGGCATTCAAATTACACAATAATTCAGGAAGTTTGTAGTTATACACCCATGAAGTGTATTAGCATAGAATATTACATGTAAGTTAGCAGGACTCAAAAATAATTAAAATCTATAAAAAATTAAAAAAAAATTTTCAAACTTTCACTGAAGTTCTGTTAAGTAAAATCGCCTATGAAATTGACTATCCAATCTCTCTAAGAAATGGATGAAGGCTGGTATTTGGTTTATGAAAGCTGTAACAGATCAAAACATTTAGGGTTGTAATATACAACTTAAGTATTACGCTATAGGTATGCAATTTTGAAAAGTGACTTACCTTCCTCATCAGTCAATGATGTGCTTGCCTTTCTTTTCCTTCCAGATGATGAACCCTGACATTAAATAATGAGAATATTTAAAACCAAAAAACAAATTTAGAGAGGCTTTTTGTTTGTCTTTTTAAAGAAAGCAAAAAGTGCCTTGCAATCACAACAGCACCTGTTAATAGACACTTAACACCTATTAGAACTTTCCTGTCATACAAAAGCAGATACTCTGCTTTGGTACTGAAGGCAGCATGGAGTCAGCCACTCCAAGTGTTTGTGATTCAAACTGCTCAGATCCAGCTGTGGCACAAAGCCATAGTACACTCCTTCCCTTAGAAACACTATGGGGGCACAAAACCTTTTACTCCGGCTGAACTGCAGACTGAATTTTCTCTTGCCAATAAAAAAGGCACAGACCTACAATTGTTCAGTCTCAGCTGTCCAGTCATGGTTTAGTCTCTGCAAATTAACACTCACAGACAGTGCTAGGTCACAGTTTGGCTGACAACACATGGTAAAGCTTGTTCCTAACAAGAAATTCAGATGCAGGCATTCTGCTTGGTGAAAGGGGAGCATTTCAGTATGTGGGCACCAGCTGTGCTATGCCAGATGGCTCACAGTCTCGAAACAATCCCTCATCCATTTTTTTCCAATTGCACACATGTAGCCAAGATGTCCTAGCATGCATTTTGCCCAGGACAAAAGATATAAAGTTCACTCAGTTTGACCAATTCTGTAACATACATCTACATCTCTCGGCAGGTAAATTGCCACTGAACAGATGAAAACACACTTTCATCTCCCACAAAGTTTAACCCTGGTTACAGTAGACAAAACTCCTGCCCAAAATGAAGTCTGGCAATCAATTTGTGCATCTTTTTGGTCTTGCAACCTTAGAATGAATGATTCAAAGCCACTGAGTAGGTATGAATTCTTCCTTTAAAAGACACGTATTAATCACAATCCACTTCCCCTTTAAAAGCTGTGGATTACAAACAGAAAAAAATGGTATTTGTTCTTGTGATTATATGTTCAATTGTCAGTAACTATACAGAAATCTGCCTGTCATCACCATGTATTTAAGGAAAACATACCTTGTTTATCAAGATTTTTCACATAGCTGATCATATTTAACTGAATTTGATGATTTTAAGGAACAGAAGACTTACCATTTCACTTTCTTTTTCCAGTAAAAGGTCTTCCACAGTTCTTGCATCCCTACCTGGAAAATTATTATACTTGATGTATGCATTAGTCACTTAGCAATTGTACGTTTCCTTGTGAACTTTTAAATGCGTTCAACATAAAACATAAAAAATGCTAACAAAATCTAGTAGAAAATCATAAAAACGCCCTCGTAGTTCAGATCTGTTCACAACCTATTATTAGCATCTCACAATTCTATCACCAACAAGATGAAACTCCACTGAGTGAAATTCCGTAAAACAACAGCATCAGATTTAATACAAGATTTCTTATGGAAATGGAATACAATTACCTTTCCTTGAAATTCTCTTTAAATTCAAAGCTTTTTTCCTTTTCTCTTGAAATTCAATTTGCAGTTTTATTTCAACCACCTGAAATGTAAATCAAGTCTAATAAACCACTTACATTTTGTAAATTAATTACCAAAGATGGAAAAAAAAAACATTAAGACTCACACAAGTATTAATAAGTATTAATTTTACCTGTTCAATGTTAGACCAGAAGTATTCTATTTCTCTAGCAATTGACGCAGCAATTCTTCTTAGCTTGTTTTGTTCTTCCCTTTTTGCTCGCTCTTCATTAAGTTTCTTTTCTTCATGATACCGAGCCACAGTTCTTACCATCTGAAATAGCATGAGATATACTGAATTAGGTTACCTCAAAATACACATCATTTCTTTTCTTGAGGTTATAATGGTTATCAGCAGCCAGATTCCGACTATAGCTTTACACACAACCTCTTACCTCCAATATTTCTAATTCTTACTATGCCAGTAAAACAACAGACATGAAACTCAATGGAAAAAAGAAAACACAAGAACTATAACTAAACAGTCTAGTAGGAAACTCTTAATGCACTATTCTCAATAAAAATTAGGAAAAAATCTACTGAAATTAGCAGCAAACACGCGAAAGCTTTTTTTCTGACAGCACATATGAAAATAGAAATCACACCACAAAATGTCAGAGACCAAAGGTAAAATGTGCTCAAAAAAAGTGTACATACATGAATGAAAGATTCAGTCAATGGCTGTTAAAGACTGACTTGTCTGCAACCTTTAGCTCAGAAGGTCCTAAAATATTGACTTCCAGATGTTTGAAGCATACTGCCAGGGGAAGTATCCCTTCATATTTGCCCTTCTTGTTTCTCCTGTTCTTAGAAAGCTACCATTGGCCACAAATGGAACAAGTGCTTCAAATTCAGATTTAAATTACATTCAAAATGCACATCTTCATTTTACAAAATGATGCACCTATTTCAATACTTTGCTTCTAAGGAAGAGGTTTCTGAGTTTCCATCATTTCAGAATATACAATAAAAAACAGCACAGTAATTTAAACTAATGACCATCAGTTGCTCTCTTCATTATATCAAACTGGTCATAAATGTACCAAAAGAAGATGCAACATTGCTGGAATCCATAGAAACCTCTTGCTTATTGTAAATAAATTTTACATATTTCACCTCACACTACCACAATTTCATTCCATCACTGACTTAATTATCCCCTCTGTGCTGATCTCTAGGGGAAGAGTTACAGAAACAGTTCTCTACCATGTTTCAACTGCTGTTTCTGAGATTAAGAAAGAATTAAGACAGACAGCCACACCAATAGAAGCTGCTTACAGAATTCTGTGTTTACTCTTCATGGATAGGGAATAACCTATTTGTGAGATAGACACAATAGCTGTACTTTAAATATGACACAGTCAACATATCGACTGGGTCCCCTAAACAAGCTGTTTGATTTCCAGAGGAATAAAATCCACAAAATCCAAAACTATTCATTCCATCCACAACCAGTAAAATTATCTGGTCTGTTTCAAATGCTAGAACATCCAAATATGACAAAATGGCTTCTCACATAAATTAAAAATCAGCGCCTTGTATTTCCACCACTTCTATATGTAGAAAAAGATGGTTTAAATAGCTTTGCTACCAAGCTGAATGATACAAAGACTGATTGTTCTGAGTCAAAAAATGCTTTTCAAGTACCTTTTTAGCAGTTGCCATCTTCCACTTTCTCTCTTGGGCAAAATCAGTTGCCATCCACTGCATTTCTTCCAGCAAATAATCCCAGTGAGATTTTGGTCTTGGAGCCTCTTGGAGTTTAGGCAGTCGCCTGGGGGACCATAAACCTTCCTTTCTCAGTTCTGCTATTCGCTGATGGATTTGATTTTCCTTAGAAAGAAGTATATATAGTTACAATGAAGCTACAGAATGCACTTAAACCAGTAGCTGAACAAATAATTGCTTCCACTTCATCAAAATAAGTGACAGCAGAAAAAGGTGGAACAGCATGAACAGCATGACACATGCATTTACAAATATCAAGTCTAAACACTATATCAATGAAAAAAATACTAGACTAAATTCAACCTAAATGTAAAGAGAACCACAGTACTTCAACCTGTATTACGAGAGGTACTTTGTTAAATAACAGGATAAAAAAGGTTCACTGGGCAGCGAAAAAACCACCCTAAGTTACAAGACATATGCAAACTGCAATCAAATAATCCCTTTTTTCATAAAATGAAATTGCAGATGTATTTATCCACAGAAGACAAATATATTTTCATTATTAATACTGCTGGTTTTTGTGAAAACACAAGTTCTCTATGATGTTCCTGTTAAATAAGCAAAACACCTCCAGTTAGCTATAAAAAAAGTGAGGTTGCAGTCACCTCAAGTGACTAGACAGACTCAACATAACAGATATAGAAAGAACGCAACAATAATATGAAGACCAGTAAGTCTTCTTTAACTTCTTTGACTGCCCATAAAAGCAAAACTCAGTATGTAAGGCAGACGGAAAAAAAAACCCCAAAGCCAAAACCAAACACCTAATCCCCTCAAAAAACAGCCCATTTTCATAACTCAAACACATCGCTCATATTAATTGTTATCTGTGTGTTAACTGTTCATAAGTTTCAGGGAAAACTAAAAATCTTACCAGCTTTACTTGCTCAGCAAGCTTGTCTTGAGAATTGTCCTGTGGTATTACTGCTGCATTCTGAGCTGGACTTTGTGTTTTAGGTGCTGCTGCTACTGCTAAGCCTGGGGGTTTGGATGCAATAGGAGACAGGGACTTGTTAGTTGCTGGAGAGCTCCTGTTTGTTTGTACTGGATATGCAGAAGGCGGTGTTGTGCCTGAGATAGTTGCTGGCACAACAGATGAGGTAGGTGGTAGTGTGTTTGCTGTGAGACGCTGAGAAGTCTGAGCAGGATCTACAGATGGTCGTGTCAGAGTCAAAGCCTGCCCAAGAAACACATTTGTTAGTGCTAAGTTCAGGATTCAATACTGTCTTAGTCTTATACTACAGCAAACATAATGTGGTCTTTAACAAAAAATGTATACCTGCATTTTTATAAGGAAAGGACTTAAGTGCTCAGTGGAATTAAAAAAACTTAGGTTTTCATATATTTCCAGAAAGATAACATTCTTGGATTTTACTGTGCACTGAAACAAACATTATTGCCCTAGTAAAGTTCACATACCTGTTGCTGTATTGTGGCTTGTGGCTGTGACACTTGGTTTGGTGCCTGTCCTTGCACATGGATTGCTGGTGGCACCTGCTGTTGAAGTGGTGCTGGAAGTGGAGCAGAAGTCAGAGGTACACTTTGAGGCTGGATCTTCACCTGAATCTGAGGCTGAGCTGGAGATTCCACTATCTGTGGCTGCTGCTGTGACAACTGCAGAGCAGCTGGAAGAGATGTCATGGGGACGTTTGCAGGTTGCAGTCTCCCTGGCAGCTGTGGTGGAGGTGTATGCAAACTGGCTGCGTTCTGCACAGGAGGGCCTTTAGATGGGTCATACTGCTGTTGGCTCTGTTTCTGTCCAGTCAGTTGTACAGTCTGAGGAGTGGGAGGCATTCCACCTACAAGGCAAGAGGAAAAATAGCACAAATGAAATTAAGACATCCAATGCTCTTAACTGATACAATGAGGAAACCAACCGGAGATAGACTAATCTGTTACTTACTTTGCCACAAGACACCATCACTTGAAAATACCACATCACAATCACAAAATAAATCACCATTACGATAAACAACAAAGTATTTCATGCATAGGACTGCAACTAAAATATGGAGCATGGCAACTATAAAAAAAAAACGTGTCATTATGTGTCTTCTGAATTTCTTATAGCAAAAAAACAAAAAGAAAAGGACTGGTGAGCTACTGGAATTCAACCTAAAAAGCTAGTTTTGAGTTTAAATACTTAGTTCTCAGCACATTCACTCTAACACATATTCTAAAGCTTGGTACGACTAATGAATAAAAATTTGTCATGATGTTGCAAATTAGGAGGTTTCCTTTTCATAAATCATTGGCTCAGTTCCAGAATTCTCAAATTAACCATTTTGCATCAGCACCTGTGACGTTTTTCCATGCCCACATGCACCTTTGGAGCCCGTCACTCAGCTCCTTAAACAAACCAGGCATTGCATACCAAGTATTAATTTACATGGAGAAGTGTGTGGTGGGACTAGGATCTTGGCTGGCCAGAAGCCCAAGTTTCTAGTCCCATCACTAACATCTCCTTGTTAAATTAATGTGCAATTGGCATGTGGTGACACAGTACCTTGTGCCGTTGGCATTAGCTGTTGCAGAGGAACTCCTGAAGCCACACCCGGGTGCTGAAAAACCATCCCATGACGGCCCACTTCAATTCGTGGTCTCTTAGACGAATCTGTGATATTCAAATTCCATTTATGGCATGGTATAATGGAATGGGTTCAGTTTTACACAGCAAACTACTACACATGATTCCAACATCAGCTCAGAAAGCTACGACTACTATACATGTGTAGCATTTATGAAGAACATGCTCCAAGGGCAGAGTCCCTCTAACTTCAAGTTGGCCATCTCCAGTCTTCTTAGCCAGAACAATCAACCTAACAATGTCTCCATGCCTGCCAAATCCAGTCCTATTTATTGTGAGTGGAGCACACGCTTCACACAGCACCATTCGCAATAGATAGTCCTAAGGATTTGGCAATTTCCGAGGTGAGGCAAAACTGTATTTTCAAGGGTTACAGAACAGCGGGCTCCATTCACTGTTTGGGAAAAAGAGAACCAAAGTGTAATTCTGTCTGTGGAACATACCTGCTGGTGCAAGTGTCTGCTGTCTCTTAAAAGCTTCAATTTCTATGGTGTTCACAGTCCCCGCTACTGGAGCCCCTGTATGCGTTTGCTATTGGAAAAAGAAAACAAATCACAAAAGTTCAATCTGTAGACAGTCTAACACCAAGATGCAATTTACAGAGCTAGAGGCCAGCACAGAACAAGTCCTTCAGAACAGCTGTATGATGAAGAAAATAAGACTCATTCAATACCTGTTCTAAAGTTTCAGATGTCCATAATGCACAGATACTCTCTGTTGAGTTTAAATTTTAAAACAATAATTAAATTGGTGATGATATTGAGATGCAACAGAAATCACCGAGTTGATCCATCATGTTGGAATTTCGCTTCAGTGAGATTACACAGCGCAGAAAAACTTTATAATGACTACATTTAATATTGGCTATGATGGTAGAGAACACACCCCAGATAATCCTTTCAGCATCAAACTTGATGGCAACCTCATGTATAGGATTACTGAAGCAAACAAATTTGGGTATATGACAATTCCCATGCTCTATGGGCCCTCAGCACAACTGTCAAGTACCTATTAACATCCATCAGTGTCTGTGCATCACCCAAATCCTTTCAGTGAGTTTCCAAGTCATAATTTCAAATTCTCTTTTATATTTCGCCATGCTATACCAAATACTCTACTATGAAACCTAACACAAAAAAATAAGGGCTATCCCAAGAACAGTCTTAAGAGATTATATCCAAAAATGCAAACAGGGACTTTATGTATGGCACCCTCTGTCGTAAATAATGAGCTAATTTAGCACTCAAAGTGTAATTTTCTGATGGTGAGAGCTTTTGCCATATTGATGCACTGCACCGGCTTGCAAATGTTGTGAAGATTTATTATGACAACATAGCAAAGACAGCAATTTCCCAAAAGAATCTTCTAGTTTATTCACGGGTCTTTTCTTCTCTGATTTTTAACAGAAATTCTACCAATGTAAATTAAACACCAGTCGCTGCTGAAATAAACCATAGCAGTCACAACCCTGCATCTTCAATGCTTCATCAAACAGTATCAATGAACATAGCCAACATCATCTTAAAATGAGTGGGTTTCAAACACTCCTTTTTGAGATGAATATGTCTCATGTCACTCAGATTCTATCAATAGCTATGAATTAATAACATCTAATATCTTTGCTGCTGGGAGGATGTTTGTGGCCACTCTAACAATACAGCTATAGCCTTAAGACATGAATTTTGCATTTAAGAATGACTCATATTCATCCCTAATGGTCATGGTTCACTGTCATTTCACACCCAGTATAGATTAAGTTTTCAAATGCTTGTCTTCTCACAAGGCAGACTTGCAGCATGCTTCAAATCCAACAGCCAGTGTCTGGCAGAGCATCGTACATACTGAATTTTCAGTATCAGTCACAAAAACTTACTTTGTACAATGCTACTGAATGAACAAATTCACCTTGTGTCCTGTTTGCATCAAATACCTTCTGGAACACGAGTTCAAGAAAGCATTTCCTCCAAACTCTGTTTCAAATGCCATTTATTTGCACTTAGCCTGGATGATCACATAGAGCTTCAGGCTGCATCTCTACTGTAGGACTTCTGACTGACATTTCCTTAAGAGTATGCCTCCCAGCTGTCTGCATTATCATAGTGTAATTTAGGCCAGACACTTCAAAGAGCAAAGATGTTATGTCTTCATAATTTGCAGCCACATACCACTAATGTTAGACTAAAACTGTCCTAACTTTAATTAAAGTAATGTCGTTCTCTGGAGGTCATGATTATTATGCAGCACGCCCACAATAATCATTCTGAGTGCTGCACTTACGCATTAAAATTTGAATGATGATGCTGATCAGGACACATTATTTCTCTATAAACAGTCACAAAGAGAAAGGCTGATGGAAAGAGATCCTACTTTTTGTTAACAGTTTGTGCTAAAAGGTATTATCACTGTTACACAGTTTTGTAGGTTTTCAGCGTGTACCTGCTAGCTTCTCTGAAATGGGTCTGAAATGGTATAATACTTTCAAAAGCGTTTCATCATAGCTGTAGCCTGATGATAACCCTAATCACTGTAATAAATAATCTAATATAATATTACATATTTTAAACTGCTCAGACAAAGCCTGACTAGCTAAGGACACTTCCAAGACATATCAGTACTGACCACAATGAAAAGCTCTCAGTGCAAGCCCCTTTATTATGCCACTCATTTGTAAAGCATCACAGTGAACATCCCATTTGTTACACACGGAATACAACCTATTTTGCATCTCATTTAACTCTCTGCTTTCCAAAACCCAGATAAAGGCAGTAAAGACTGTCAGATTCCATGGTACAGCAGAATAATTGCCCTCTAACACCTACTAAGTTACATATAATTGAGCTAAAAGACAAATCTTTTAGTTGCAGAGGATTTGGGGTGTATGACTTCTCAGGGTGTCTGGTAACACACAGTTGAAGGTAGCTGCATAAACCCATCCTACCCTGAATTTAAAAGCTGCATCACCATTGATCCACAAAAATGTTAACTGATTATCACATTTATTTCTTTATTTTGTTCAGTATTCCCTCATAAAAAAAAAAAAGTAAACTAAAAAAATTGTTTAAAAGTACTTATATAATAAAAATAAGCACTGCAGTATCTTCTTCCCAACATTCATGGTAGAGCTACTGGAAAGCTGTCAGATATTAAAAGACAAAGTGCCAGAGGGTTGTTATTATTATTGTTTAAAACATTGCAGGGAAGGGAAATCCAAAACCTTCTGTAGCCACACTCAAAACCTTTAACAGATAAGGGAAAAAAAGAAAAGAAATTAAGAAGAAATCCACAATTACAATGCCACAGACAAAAGAATCAGTATTATCACTATGCAGAATGCACAAATGAACCAAATGCATTAGAGAAACAAAAGACAAACAAACCAAAGTGAAAACATTCAAGCTGAAAGTTAATGAAATAAGCCAGCAACCTGGAGACAAAGATTTAACTTCCTCAAGGCTTCATTAGTACTGATGCATTTGAAGATTGCAAAGGTTTCTTTGTTTTGTTTAGATGGTAAGGGATGGGCTCTTGGGAAAATTCTAATTCATCTAAGAAATATCAAATCTGAATGAAGAAAAAAAATCTGGGATGAAACTACATTTTAGAACCATTGAAAAGTACCTGAAATGGTTGCTGCTGGGATGAAAAAGCAGCAGAAACATTTGGAGGAAGCTGGGTTGCTATAGCGACAGGAGTACCAGTCTGCCCATCCTTTCCTGTCACAACCTTTACCTGAGAGAAATATTTGGGGAAAACAAAAAAAACAAAAGAAGGGAGAATCATTTTCTTTTTAAAAGTTTTTCTTCTTTTTTTTCCAACATACTCATTTTGTACTGATGGCACCTCACTGAAGAGGGGTTTATAACTATACCACCATCAGTGCAGCTTGGTTTGAGCACAGCCCGTTTTTAAGAGTTCTGTCTCACTTTTATTAGCAGAACAGTGTACAGCCTTGACTATTCACAGTGACTTCTCATCACTGGAAACCCTTCATAAATCCTTTGAATTTAATGATTGCTGCTCCTAACAGACAACAAATTAGCATGACAGACAGTTTGAACTTAAGAGAGCTCCAACATTTATTTAAGCAATGAGCACAATCACCATTCACTCGCCCCTTGAATTCCCAAACCAATCAACCTTTCCAGGCAAGGGATGAAGTGCATTGCTTTAGCAGAAAGTGATAAAGAGGGGGGAAGGGAAAATAAAACAGAAGACAACAAAAAATACAAAGAAAGAACATATTCAAAAGATGTCTTTATCTTTCAAAAGGATTCATAATTTGAAAACACGTAAAGACTTTTGCTGTTGCACTTTGCAATGTTCTCCAGCAGTTAGAAGGACAAGTGGCTTTCACAAACAAAAGACCCACCACAAGAAGGCAGTGAAGTACAAAAACTCCAAACCCAAAAGACTGAATGTAAAGCCTCAACTGATATAAACTGTAGTAGTGCCACTGACTTCAATGAACTTAGACAATTTACATCCGCTAAAGAGCTCTCAGTCAAAAATGCCTGGTTTTTTAGCTGACAAACACACAACCCAACAAGAACACCTAAACAGTTTGACAAAATACAAATCAGGTGAAACAAAAAAGTATCCATTGGCAACAAATCACATTAACAGGCTACAGAGAGAAATATTCCTTCAAAATTATCAGTAACAATCACAAGCAGAAATTTCCTAGACCACAAAGCAATGAACAAATTAAACTTCAGCTGTTATACTGTTAAAATTTCCCACAAATTCCAGCTGAAGATATGCCCACTTATGATTCATACCTAAGAGAGTCATCAATTTTCCATGGAGACACTCATTTCTAACAGGTTATCTCCAAGCAGTATGTGTTTCTGTAACGTAACAGGCTTGGTTCCTTACAAACAGACATCTATATACCCATACACATTTTTAAAGATTTTAAAAGGTATTTATGAGTGCAAAGTGATGCAGAGGCACCAGTTATATTCACCCTGGTGCAATCGCTTGCCATGTAGGCTTGCAGGTAAGCTCTGCACAAGACAGGCACTGCTTCAGCACCCACAGGGTGTTGCAGGTCAAGAGCTGCACGAATGGGTACAAACGTGTAGAAGTTGCACAGCATCTATCTGTGGCAAGCTTATTTCAAGTCCTTTGCCATTAATAAACAGTGAATTCAAGTTAGTAATTTTAAACCTTTGCATAAATAACAACATTAACTTGTTAATGTCCAGTCCAGTCTGTAAGCACCGTTTGTTTAATCAGCTAGACTGCATAGAGCTCTAAGACAACCAATGTAATCTGATTCATTACTACGGACCTATATACATCGTGATTCACATGTTCCCTCTACGTAATTAGATTAATTCAGGTCTTTGTTGGCTACAGCAACACTGAACTTCAGTAACATCTATGGTTACAAGTCACACGACTCCAAGATTAACCTCTTACATGACTGCTCATTCTTTTTTGGTTTATGCAACTCTAGTAGGTGAATTTCAGTCTACGATTCCTACTCATATTCATTCTGATAGCTTAAAACAGCTTCCACACCAATGCCATTTTTTATTTTTGTGGTGGTTTACATACTAACTAGGACAGCAAAAGCTCTTTTCACCTCTCTACTCTTTTCCTTTTAAACACATGCATCTAGCAGCACGCTCAAGCTGACCCATTTGTTCACACTACCCAGCAGAACTGCATCCTCTCAGACCAACTATTTAAAGGAAAAGTGCAGTACTTCATCAAGTACAAATGACTTTTCAGGTACTGTTATATTCTCCAATACTTCACAGTCCTAGTGCCACAACTTCATAGAATCATAGAACAGTTAGGGTTGAAAGGGACCTTAAGATCATCTAGCTCCAACCCATCTGCCATGGGCAGGGACACCTCCCACTAAACTGTGTCACCCAAGGCTCCATTCAAAAAATAAGTTTAACAGATTTCCTACCTCATCATTGATGACCTCAGATTGTTCTTCCTCTTCTTCCTCCTCCAGATCCAAGTCATTTTGCCTCAGGTATGCTTGCAGTGGAACACAATGTTTCTTCTTAAAAGCCAAAAAGTCCATCATATTCCCTTGAAGATGTTGCAGGAAAAACAGTTCAATCAAACATTCCTTAAAAGTTTCCTTAAGAATTTCCATCTGTTTGTGGTGATGATCCAAACATTGTTTTCTCATTTGAGCAGTCTCTTGGTTGGCAGGAGGAATCTCCTCCAATTTTTTGGGTTGTTTTTTCACTGCCGTATTAACTGTAGGAGTAAGAGGAAGACTTGACAGCCCTTGTGATACAGTGACCCGTGAAGGACTTGTGGGAGGAGGTGGTGATGTCATTCCAAATGCACTAGGTCCTCCAACCCCTGCTATCAAGCCACCAGAAGTCCTGTCATATCCAATGGGTCTACCCAGCTGCTGCCCTTGAAGCACTTGCTGCTGCTGCTGCATCAGCTGCCCTTGGATGATATTGCTGATTTGGGGTGGCAAGCTGGTAGTCGTAATATGGCCTGGGCTAGTCAAAGACTGCATATTTGCTCCGCTAGCTACAGGGCTTTGAGGACCAAGATGATGGATGGTGCCACCAGACTGTGAATGAGGCTGTGAAAGCCTTCGTTCCCTTACCGTAGCGGGTGTCCCAGAAGACGGAAGCTGTACTTGTGCAGCAGCTCCTTGAGCAATCTGTGCAATTCCTGGTCCTTCTTGATACACAAAGTGCCCGCCATTTGAAGGACTCAAGCTGATTTGTCTCACAAGCACACTAGCGTCCACAAATCCTCTCGTGGGGCTCTGGCTGCACATTCCCAAGCCAGAGCCTGGAGTGCCTGCCCGAACACTTGGTAAGGTTTGCACTGGCACAGGGTTAGGCTGTGTAGGGCTCTGAGACTGAACTTGTTGAGGCAGCGGTGAAGTGACTTGAATGTAGGAGGGAGACCCATGCTCAAACCGCCTCTGCTGAGGACTGAACTGAAAACTGGGTGATGTTGGGTTTGGAATTGGCAATGGGGTGAGTGTTATCTGCTGGTTTCCTGAAGCCACAGGTCCAACGTTCTGCAGTGTGATGTTCACATTCTGCCCAGCCACTGGACTCCGGCTCATTATAAACTGCTGTATTTGGTAACTGGGGGACTGGGGTGCAGATGGACTTGCAGAAGGTGCAAAAGAAGCTGCAGGGGACTGGGGTAGGTTCGCCTGTTGCTCTTCTCCCTCACTGCCTGTGAAGGACCTGGACCTCTGGAGCTGGCGCTGGGCATTCTGAGGGCCATTACCATGGTGCATTCTCACTGCTCTAGGTGTTTCTTACAGTATACTTTAAAGAAATACAACAAAAACAGAAATTTAGGGAAAGTATAAGTACTTCTGCAACTGAAGATATGTAGTTACTATTTAAAGAGTACCTTACTGTCAGAACTTGGATATCCTGTCTTAGCAGTTGCTTAAATATGTACTCAACTTCTCCAAAACCCTCAGCACCACAAAGCTCACTTAAATCCCTCAGACGTATCTTTAGCTAACAAAGAGCTATTGAAGAGCTTTACAAATTGTATGTCCTGCGGAACTTGAAGAGTCGGCAGTCTCCAGCATCAAAAGTATCTCTTTTTTGTGTTCATTATTGCAAATGTTTCAGTACTTTTAACACTTAATACAATGTTTCTGAATACACAACAGTTGCTTAAAATGTATAATATGTTTCTTCACCAATAACTAAAAATATAATAAAAATGGACACAGACTACTCCACTTTATCGCTCTAGCTACTGAAGAAAAAACGCACCATGAAAAATCCTCAAATCATCAAGATGTTTGGAAAAGTATTGCACTTGATATTTAAATTAGCCTTCTCTTTTCTTCAAGAACACTACCCCCTTAAAGAGATGAAAATTAATGCAAACCTGCACTTCATTTAGAATGCTGTTTATTGAGCCAGGCTATCCCCAAATCAAAAAACGTTCTGGTTTTGTATTTCAATCGCTCACAAACAAAAACTCCACTGACACGAGCTGACAGGTACATTCAGTGCTGGGTGTCACACAGCAGGGGCAGCAAAAGGCAGCAATGAAACGTGATTTTTGTTTGCTCAAAATCTCTCTTGTATTTTGAAAACACGGGTTTCACTTTCGGTATTTCAGGCCAAATCCACACACAAGTACGCTGCCATTCCTCTTTGTTCCTAACTCCAAGTTGGTTACAAGTGGCAACAGCACGGTTGGGAAGGGACGCGGTGCAGCGGCGACCGCCTCGCTCCTCGACTGCTGCTGTGGCAGCGAGCGCACACAACTCTTCCGCTTCCCTCTCCTGGGCTATATGCATCTACTAGTAGTTCCATCTACTCAAGCCCTGAGGATGAAGAGCTTCCTTTCCTTGCCCAAGGGAAAGAGTGGAAGCAGAGCAGCACTGTCACACACGCGCTAGAGAAAAGACCACACACATGGGTACCAGGGAGGTACCTCGGGGCGCAGCCTGCACACGGACTAACACACAGCTCTGGGCGGGCTCTGCCGCTCCCGCTCCTCAGAGCTCGAACCTCAGCAGAGCGGGAAGGGAAAAAGAGATTCCGCTCCTCACAGGCACCTTTTCCAAGAGATTTAATAACACTGCAATACTTCGTGGTATTGTGTCTCTTTCACGGCACTAATACCAAATAATTAAGATTCAAACGATACCAGCTATCGCCGGTAACAAGGTCTTATTATTTTAATTACCTACACTTCGCTAACGTTTACTACCCGAGTGAAAACAATTAATTACACGCTGATAAGGAAGCGCGCTGCCGGCCGCCGCCTGCCCGGGGAGCTGGGATCGCCTTTTGTGTGCCACAACTGAACTAAGCGAACGGCCCGGGGCCCGCCCGGGCCCAGCGCGGCGCAGCCCGGCCCAGCGCACCCAGCCCCATCGCGGGCCGGCGCCCCAAGTCGGCGAGGGGATTCTTCCGCCGAGCGCGGCCCCCAGCGCCCCGGGCGGCACCACCACACCCCCGCCAGGACGCGACCGGCCCTACCCGCCCACCCCAGCGGCGGCGCGGGGAAGGCCGTTCCTCCGCAGCCGCCCCTCCGCCGCCGGGACCGGTGCCGCCGGGCCTCGGGCCCGAGGCCTGTGCGGGGCCGGGGAAGGGGGTGTGTGTGTGTGTGAGGAGCGGGGCCCGGCCGCCCCCCTGCCCCTCCGCGCCCGCGGGCCCCACTTACCGCGGCGCCGGGGCCGGAGTTTCCATTCGCTCCTGGCAGGAAGCGGGGGCGGGGGGCGGCCGGAGCCGCAGCCGCTACCAGCGCCGGCAGGAGACAAACCGCGCCTCCCGCGCCCCGCTCCCGCACCGCGCCTGCGCTGCCGCCTACCCGCCGCGCTCTGCGCCTGCGCCGGGCTCGGCGCATGCGTGCAGCGCACGGCTCGCCGCTGTGCCGCTCGGCCCCCGCGCGGCTGCCGGTCGTGGTTTGTGTCGCGGCAGGGAGCGTGGCCTCGGCGGGAAATCGGGCGCAGCACGTGGAGGAACGAGGCTTGGGAACAAGGGCAGAAACCGAACGTTTATTGCAGGGCGGATATGGGAGTGTAATGACCATTAGAAGACAGTAATTGCTGCCCGCGCAGGTAACAGCGCTGCCCCGTTTCTACAAGATTTAGCGTTAAAAACACAGAGAAGATTTGCCTAAAGGATGAACAATAGGCTGCTCATCTGGAGCACGGGCAATGAAATCCTCACACAGTGCAAAGGGAGGAATGCAGAAGGGCAAAAAACAGTAGTTCGGTGCTACTCTTAATTACGATAAATACTGAAAAAACCCGAGACCAACAACTGCAGAATAGTTCAGGAATAAAGAAAATACAACTACCACCTGCTCAGTAGTGACATTCAGCTCCCATTTAAAAGCAGCCATCTCACTGTTCTTAACGCCACAACTGAAGAAGTGATGTGGGCTGAATCCAGGCTGTACACAAGCATTGATTTCCAGGGATTGACGTACACTAGCAGTTGGGCACCAGAGTAACTTCTAACACTGAGTTCATCACTGCCAAGGAAGTCCGAGGATCAGGACTGGTCCTTGGAACTCCTGATGACTAAATCTAAAATAAAATTTAAGGTGAATATTTGTTACTAGCTCAAAGTACAGAGATCAAACTGGCTAAGATAAAATGGAAAACAGGTGACACTATGCAAAGATGAGAGTGTTTAAAATTCCAGGTAGTTAAAATCAATTACACTTAAGTTATACAGCATCTGGGGATATACTATTTTCTAAAGAATAGAGGATTTAATGAAAGACTATTCCCCCATCATTTTCACTTACTTTCAGTAAATTTAAAATTAAGCAACACTAGTAAAGATTTAAGGATTTCTTTTCAATAGCAAAATGTGAATGTAAAACTACAAGTAAAAGGTTACCTGATATGAGTGGAGTCACCAAAGGCATCTGCGCAGTTGTCCTTGGATCAATGATTACGACTGGTTCTGTCAACTGCTGCTGCTTGAAGAAACAGACTGGGGGTTGTGGGCACCAGGCGTGCTGGAACCAGGGACAGCTGTGGTTAAACAGGTATGGCTGGAGATACTGTATGTCCCAAGGTGTAGAAGTGTCATCAAACACAGTGTATTCTTAACATTTATATGTGGTCCAAAGTGTTCACAAAAGAGGACATGAAGTTTTAAGAAATTCTTCCAATGACTGAGATACACACACTGAAAAAGTGCCCTTATATTAGTATCATAAAATGACGTTCGTTCCAGTCTATATATAGAATGCCTTTTTTCAGTATCATTAAATCCATTCTGGGATGAAGCCCAAAATCCTGATTCTTTAAGAAAGAGCTTGTCTGTAATTAAGTTTTGAATAGCATCCTTATATGCATGAGCAAGAGTCTATTTTTTAAGTAACATTAAATTCCATCACCTCAGCTCAGATAAAAGAAAATGCTCCCGTTACTCAGTGTCCCAGTTCTCCAGATTTGCTGAGAGTCCTACACACAGCCTCAGCAAAGTCAAAACAGATGCTGTAAGCGTACATGAATCCAGGCTTGCAGATTCATTTAGCTGTGTGGTACCTATTTCACTGCCTACTGTGTTTCCCCCTGTGCCTGACACTGGGTTGGGATTTGCTCCACTGTTCCTCTTGCTTCTGACTAGGCTGTTGCTCCAGTTTCATTTCAGGCAATGCCTACAACAACAGAAACGGATGGAAGGGGCAGAACCACAGCAATAGGCTTCTTTTGAATTATTTTAATTCTGAGTAGATATAAAAACACAACCATGACGTCACGTAAAGATTCATCCTGAAATTATGCACTAATTGTCTGTACCAATAATTGTGACAGAAAATTCTGACTCCACAAAAAATTATTATACAGCAGAGTTGCCTGCTTCTGATATTGCTAAAATGCCAAAAAATGAGACAACCACAGAAGTGCTGTTACTAAATACTAACAGCAATGAGGAATTTAAAATGGAGGAAATAAACCCCGAAACAAACAGAAATCTCAGACTTCACAACGTAATCCACATCTCAAACTCACCTTTCCTCCTGGACCTGCAAGTGCTTTTATGTAACAATTTTGGCACTGCTTTGGGAGCCATAAACATAGTTACAAGAGCTAAAGACATGGCTGACAAAGTTCTAGTTTGCTGTCTGTGATGGTGACACAATAGCAAGGTTTAAAGGAAATGTCTAACTGTTTCAGCGCCTAGGAGGCAGTGAGAAATCAACCCAGTGTAATGTTTCAATTAACTGGCTTTCTTGCGTGTGCGAGCATGTGTAATTCTTAATTGAGGTCTAACCATGCTGTAATAAACTTTGAAGTAAAAAGGTTTTGAAGTCAATAAAAACAAAGCACCATCTTACTTGATGAACAGTGCCAAGTCTTCAGCAATTAGCCATGCAGGACTGTGTTGGCCAGTGTCAGCAGCTGACTTGATGGCAGCTGACAAAGGTCTCACAAAGTATGTTTTCTGTTTTACCCAGAGGAGTGTCTTCTGAGCTTTGCTTATGTCTTTGTTTTTACCCAGAGGAGTGTCTTCTGTCTTGTTTTCAATACTCTTGGAGTCATCAGGCCAAAAAGGGAAGGTGGAGGAACAGCTGTCCTTCTATGGCAATGCTTCTTTCTCTCAGTTGAAGCTAAGTGGCAGGACAAAGTTATTATCTCTATCAAAAAGCAAGGACTTGGAGATCCCTTATGTTACCGTGCTATAAGCATTTTGTCTGGTATATGTTAAGAGTTCCTCTTTCACTTCCTCTGAAGCCTTTTGCACCTCCTTGGCATGCTGATATTCCCATTTTATATTTGTGGGTTTTAACTCCTTTTAGGAAGAAAATTTGTACACTTTAAAATATTAGTACTTTTCACAATAAATATGCTAACAACAGTACATTGCCACTGACCTGAGCCACACCTTTTACAGGCAAACAGGCATAGTAAAGTTAGTTAAACTGAGTTTTAATTTCTTTTGCTTGCAAATAACGGCACCATAATTAAGACAGAAAAGAGATCTAAGGACCAAAAATCCGACATTCCCCTCATGTCACACCAATATCACTGTGAATAGGCTCCAGCTGTTGCCTTCCATTTTCCTAACTGGAAAACAAGAGAATCCCATTGCAGTTACTATGTGCACTGACTGGGTTATTATGCTGTGTGTGCATCATCATTTTTCTTGTGTATTGACTAAATAGAATCCCCTCTATTGTGCTGCCTTGTTTTGCTTTAAGGCAAAGTGTTCCTTCATGTGTTCTACTGCATCTGGCAGAAATCATAACAATGCAACTTGAAATAAAAAATAGGAAAAGAAAGACTTAAGTATGTTGTTAATGTTTGCTCAAATTGTAGGCCCCAGAGGGTACTGAGAATCATACTGGGGAGGGAAATGAACATACTTTCAATTTATCCTCAGGCAATGCCAGGGCACTCTACAAAAAGCAAAAGCCCCTGGAGTAAGGCTGAGGAAGTGCCAACATAAAAGCATTAACTACACTTACAGTACTAACAATGTAGATAGCTACCCATAATGAAAGCCAAAGCAATTATGAAATTGTGAAATATTATGAAATAAAACATCTGTATTTCAAACACAAATTACTCATAAATGTAGGACAACTAGTGGCATGCCTCTTGGAAATACCCCGGATGCCTCATCAAATAGTAATATGACTGACATATTTCATATATAATTACATATTTGTGTGACAGCTACAAACATAATTTGCTTAAATAACTAATAAAATTATGCAAATTAATTTTGCAAATGTATTAAGCTTCCCTTTACCATTTTCCCTCCTGCTATGAGCATATATTAAATATTAGCTTGAGCAAGTGGTCCTCTTACCAGATGATGCCAACTGTGAGCACCACTCTCATTCACTCTTACATACATGAGAAAATGGATGTTCAAGAAAAGCTCCAGTATAATCAAGCACTGGAATCATCTGCATTAAAATCAATATACGATGTCCTCTTGATTTCAGCTTCCAAAACAAGGCAGCCAGAGCTTCCATCTTGCCTGTTTATCAAGTAAGAACATGTAGGTTCTGCAGATAGCATTCAACAGTTAGAGAAAGCACATTCACACAGTTATAACAGGTGGTGGGGTTTTTATACCTGAATCTGCAGGTATAAAAAACCAGGTATAAAAACACTGCACCAGTCAGGGATGTGGAAACTGTAGAAAATAAGGCCTTGCTACCTGCTGCATTGAATGGAGTAGGGAAGTATTTGTTCCTTTAAACTTCAAGACCTTTACATATAACCATTTCATGGGTGTACGTATAAGGAGGATTTGCTACATACAAATTCAGAGGAGCAACAGCCACTGCTAGCAATACTCACAGATCTCTATAAAACAAAACAAAACTTTAATATTCTAAGTTTTAACAGCTTGGGCTTAGCTACTCAAAAACAGTAATAAAGAAGATATCTGCAAGGAAGCATAAAGGACTGGCTAAAGGTAATTTGAAAGTAACCCAGTAAATTAAGTCTATAAATATTACTTGCTTTCATCTGTTACTTAAATCAGTCACTGGAATGCTGCATACCTGTTTGGTTTGAGCTTCACTGGGGATGAAGGGGAATAGCAGATCTCTTCAATAAGCTTCCCGGTCATCTTCAGTTTCAGAAGTATTTGTACTTTGTAAGAAGTAGTTTGGTGTTCCATCCCAATCACATCAAAGACAGACTGGTCTGCATGTTTAAGTAATAAGAAACAAACAAATAAACCCCTCAACCTAAAGAAATATTTAACCATTCAGTTACAGTAAAAAAAGGTAACAATACTACATTATCTGAGAATGATTAAAAAGCTCAGAGCTGATGCCAGAATCAAACCAAAATATGGAAGAGCATTATAAAGTGTTACGTGATTTTGCAGAGAGCAGCTGTCATTACTTTAAAAGGTTTCAGCAATCTACACTATGAAATTAGAGCATTATGCTCATGTTACCAAGAGAGTCTAAACCAGGATGGCACCTCAAGTTACAAGCTCTGCAGTTAATTCAATGTTTGTGATCAAAGTATTTGTCTTTGTAGAACTGACATTCCAGACTCATCCATTCCCACTTCGATACCTTAACACTACTTCCTTCACAAGTCTTGGACTCTCCCCGGGTCCACCCACCCCCAAATGTTTCCTCAACTGGCTCAAAGGAGTAACTATTTGAAGTTTCCAGGACACACAATGCTACTGTTGCAGCTTCCTCCAGTTTTTCTTAAACATGTAGTACTGCTGAAATCGCTAGGAAAAAACCAGATTAAATCCCTTGCAATGTAACTTTAACAGGCTATAGTTGAAACTGAATTGTAGAATCTGACAGAGCCTCTCATCTCCAGAGCTGTACACAGTTCAACTATGCTCTTACTACTCCCCAGGACAGGACAAGAATGACATCTGTCCCTTGATTTCAGGGCCCATCAGTTTAGGTTAATTGGGAACTTAAAGCAAAACCAGAGAATGTTGCGAAACAGCCTGACCTTCTTTGAGAAGTATAGCATATTCTTAGCATACCTGCTAAATTTAGTACTACCATAAAGTCAATGGTTATTATATATAGTCTTAGAAGTTGCTTCTGAAAATAAATGAATTGGCAATGCAGAGTTAAATATTTAATTGGAACCTGAATTATGTGTAAGAAGTTTTATGCCCTAAGCCCCTAGCTCTCCCACTCAATTCAACCACAAGAGAATTACTTCCTTACTCACCTTCCGAAGATCCCATTCTAACGCACTCAGCACTAGAGAAGCAGTTGTAAGCTCCAGCATGTCTGATACACAGGGAGAACTTGGAAGCCAAGGACTTAACAGATCAGGATGATTACATACCCTGAGCGTCTGCATCAGAACATGGAGGACGCTGACAAAGTGCCCACTTCTGAGATATTCTTGAGTTCTGTTATTTAAAATGAAAATGTAATTTAAATTATCTTAAAAAACCAGTGCTTTTTAGGAGCTTAGGTATTTCTGCACACTCACTTTGTTTTTCTGAATAAATCTGATAACACCAAGTTATCAAACATAGAAAGGTATGTTTAAAAATGCAGTCTTCCACTCCTCCAGCTTCTCTCACATTCACACAAACATTTAAGAGTTTACAGAATATATTCTGATTTTAAATCTCACATTTCTCAAATAGCCACTCTTATTTCAAATTGAAATTACATCAGATAGTATATGAAACACATTGTCAATATTAAGGTCTTTTTCAAAATGCCTGCATAAATATCACATTAAAATATCAATTTCACTGGGGAGTACAAACTAGACATATCAGAAAAGCAATGTAACCATATAACCTAGGATATGCAGTTCCTAAATAACTTAAGAACTAAATTTAGACAAAAACCCTGACGCATGGTCAATTGCTCAAGTTATAAATACTTTGTCCTATATATAGCCCATAATCTTCAATTACTATTTATGCTTCTTTTTACCTTGTAAACCAACTTGATATAAACAAACAAACACAAGAGGAAGAAAACGCTGAATGCAATTGCCACTTAGTGTAGAACATGATTAGCCTGCACAGCACTACAATTATGCCAGTGAGTTTTAATGTGGGCTTTAGGAGTGCCCATGACTCACTTAGAAATAAAACACCAGCAAACAAGCTCTCTTATTGTAACTGGAACAGTTCCTAACTTTAACGATGAATGAACAATTAAGAGCTACTCAACAGATGGACCTTGGCTGAGACAAGATGTCTTCATATATTGACCCTTGCTGATTAGAAAGATTACATGTAAGATTACATGAAAGATTACATGCAGTATTTTCTTGGTAACTGCTTCTCAATGTGAATTTTGGACCTCTGCAAAATGAATGACTGCATTACCTAGAAGAATGCAAAGCAATGATTTCCTAGTTGTATTTCCTCAAAGAAAGATACTAGAGTTAAGACACTATCCTCAAGGGACACGACCTCTCTGCAGCCTTACTGCAACTCTCTGGTAATAATCTTTATTCCCCCCACAGATGCTACTTCCATAAAATCCAGACAGATTTGGGAAATCCCTGAAATGAGGAAACAGGCAATGGCCCACAGATATTTTAAGGCAGTAGGCAGAAGCATATCCATCAGGAGTAAACAATGGTGACTGCAGATAATTAAGATAATAATTAAGATAAGCTATTTCATAACTTAATTAAATCACAGCAAAAAAAAATTAAACCCTGCAGTTTTAACCACTGAAGTTATTTCAGAAAGTAACTGATGGACAAAAGCAACAAGAAAAATTTGAATGAATGCTTCAGACCTCTGGAGATTGAATATTGCATCCCAGTGCTCCTGGATCAGATCGTTACCATTCTGCCTTTCATCTAAAACTAGGTACCTGCTTTGTACTTTCATGAATGCTTCACAGTCATTAAAGAATTGCTTGCAGGAGGAAGGTGTTTGGGTGAGTCCATTCCTGCAATGTAAAACTACAGAATCCTACAGGCTTTATTTGATGGGTTTAATAGCAGAGATTATTAAGTGTTTTCTCCTCCAAGATTAGATTGAGAATTGCTGGTCAGCAAAGCAACTTTTATTGGGATATATCAAACTCTGCTTATGAACCAGTATTTATGAAATAAGAAAATAGCTTCATTTTTCCAGTATGCTCATAACAAAAGAGAAAAACAGGTTGTGATATGACTATGCTGAAGTTTTTAACCACAATGGTATAACCGTAATTCGGGCTGATATTTTCCTTCTGTGTAATATTTACATCACCCAGTACATTGTTCTGTAATACCTGTCTTCTTAAAAAAAGTTCTCATGGGTTTCCAAGATACAGAAGAATTTTCAAAGCAGGACACAAGCATTTCAGTTCAAATCTCCCACTTCAGCACATTCAATTTTTGTGAAATAACAAGAATAGAACCCCAGTTACCTACAGAGGTAAAAGGTACAGCATGATAGGAAACGACTGCACAACACTTCAGATTTTACAGTAAAAGGCAAATGTGTATCTCAACAACATGCACTAACAATGAAAGGAATTGCATATCCTTTTTTATAAGATTTATTCCAGATACATTTATTTAAACTATACATCTTGAAAGCAATCATTTTTTTTCCTGTTACAGAAAATACATTCACCAATGAACTGTTAAAAATATAGATTTATAAAACAAAAGAGCTATGATATTTCATACCTTCATTACATGCCTGGTGTGCAAAAAAAGCAACAACCTGCACTGTTTTTCCACGTCCAGGTTCATCAGCCAGAATGCCATTGAGATTCATCTTACACAGCTTTGCCAATCACTCCAGTCCAGTCTTTCACAGCCTCTAAGACTGGTATGATTTGAGCACTGCTTCGGGTAACAGTGCTTCTGCAGCAGCAGCAGCATGAGCATCTGCTAAATCAGGCATGTATTTCTCTACAGTAAATGTGAGAAGTTCTGGAAGTACCACTTCCTTCTGAAGGTTCTCTTTCTTAATCAGTCTCTTATTTCTGCACAAAACAATAGAAATCATAGTGCTGCCATATCCAGGATGAATCATTCATTCACAGATTTGATGCTATTTACAGTTAATCCAGCGTCAAAAGAACATAAGAATTGTACCCTACAAGAATATTGCAAGCTTGTAAAATCTTACAGTAAAAAGGGCAAAAACCTATATAAAAAGGGCAATTTGCAGAGGGACACAGGTGCACACATGAATTCAGTCTCATGCATGGTTCATGAGGGACATAAAACTAACCCAGATACAAACAAACTCAGCAACAAAAAGTCTTTATAAAAGCTTAAGTAAGCTACAGGAAGTTAGCAAGCTAGAGAAAGGAGATATTTATGACTCAAAACTAAGATCAAAATACTAGCTCCTAAACATTCATTTTGGTAGGCTTATACTACCAGTTTGCAAAAGGAAAAAAAAGGTCAAAGTCCATATTACCTGTTTTTGACATGTTCCCTGAATTTCATACTTTCTTCTTCCTTTCTTCTAACTCTACTTGCAGTTGTAAAGCTACCACCTAAAACGGACAGAGGGGTGGGGGGGAACAGCAGAGGTAAATGACAAGTATGAACGTACTTAGCTTCAAGTACAGCTATGAATTACTGAACAATTCTTCAATAGTAAGTCAGACATCAAGTATGGCTACAATGCAGAGCACTCAAAGAAAAACACAGCGTGTACAAAACTGACTATAAGTCATCAGATAACAAACGAGAGCTGCCTGAGAATATCTCACATCAAAACTCAAATGTCTGTAGCGAGCCAGCTGCACCAACTAGGATTAGCGAAGCACTCTCCTTCATGACATATAAGGCCTGAAATTATTCATGAAGCTATATTTACCACCAGATAACATTTACCATATGAGCCGAGCAGATGACATAAATGAACAGAGATGTTGTTCACAGAAGTAAAATTTCAAAGGAAACTAGCAGTAAAAGTGCCAAAAATTAATCTTGTCTAGACTTTCTTAATGAGGCAGATGTTACTGTTTCTGAGGATACTCTCTTCACAGTATTCAGATAGACTACTTAATGGTATAGAATAGACAACAACAGCAATGACAGCACACAAAAACCAGATGTTCAGAGCCACGTACAATATAATAAGCAAACCTGATACCTGTTTGTTTTTTTTACAGGAACTGGAATTGGGACCAAAATCACAGCCTGCTCGTTGTACCTGCTGAAGAAAAGGTGGGGTTCCCACTGTGTGGAACAGGTAAAGAATTATGCAAACTTGACAAGTTTGGCCCATTTTGCTGTTGGTTTTGCTCCTGGCTAATCTGTTGAACCACTTGAGGAACAGAAGGCATCCCACCTACAGAGAAACTTTTAACAATTAGAATTTCGGTAATTAAAATAGTAGAATACCAAAAAGAACCAAAGAAATTGGCAATACAGACTGTTACATAGCTGGTCAAATAAACTTTCTACCATACCACAGTAAAACTGCACACCTAAAAGCTATAAAGATGCAAATCAATCAGCATGCAAATCAATCAGATTGTCTAGAATGTACTTACCAGCTCTTTAACCTAACAACACCAAGATTATTTCTAACAACATTCTACAGAGAGGTGCCAGCTGGGCAACCAACCTCCAATAGGGTATCATAGGACCAAAAAGGAAAAGTTTCATGCAACATTAATTAAAGAAAACAAATTAGGCACAGGAAGTGCAAACTGAAGCCCAGTGCATGAAAACAAGATGTGCAGTGCTCACTAAGATTTCTAATATTTTCCCCACAGGGTTTTTAAATGGTGTAATAATTGCTATTAGATATAATGTTACACTTACAGAAAAGCTTATTAAAGCAATTATCTTTAATTACAAAGCTTAAAACTTCAATTTAGTCATAAATCAGTAATATAAGTACTAGACGTACCAGCATTACTTTAAAGGTTGTGACAACTTTTTTAAAGCTGTTATCAAGACTAATTATGAGTCTCTACATGAAGTACTATTTTGGAACTAAAAGTTAACCTAATAAAGTATCTTGTTATCAATAAAATAGCGCATCGATCTACCACTTCCAACGTTCTATCCACATTTACCTTTGAATTCATTTTTTATTTTGATACAAAACTGTTTTTATGCTCCCAGAATTGCTTCTTGCCCAACTTTTTAGAAAGAGAGCTCGTCTTAATGGCCATTAACCTTTCAGCTCAGTTTAACCACTTGAATCCTTTATCATTCCAGTAGATTTATCCAGTTACTTAGCTTCTATCAGTTGCAGACAGAGGATTCCTGCAGCACAGATTGAGTCTTGGCTGGGTACATAGGGACTTTGAAGGGACAGTCAACAGATGCTTTGGGCTTTCTCCAGCCCATAGATTCATAGTATGGAGACTGCGGGAGGACAGTCCCCTCACACGCAGCCATACACTGGAGATGACGGAAGCTGGAACAACGGGATGATGCCTGGCATCATTAAAGTAATTCCCTGACCTCTCATTTCATAAAGCACTGTCGTCTGAGGGGCAGCATGATTTATAAGTACATTACAGCCATGTATTAACACATTATATTTGTAACTAATATAAACCCAGGCAGGGTTTAAAGGCTGCCTTGAGAACGCGGCACCGCCTGCAGCACGCCGGGCCAGGCTGCGAAGAAGCTCCAGCGCAAAGGTAACGTTATCAGGATGCACAAGGACAACGCGTTACCAAACCCCCTCCGCTCGATGCCGCAGACCCGCCGGTGCGCAGCGGGCAGCGCTGCCTGCAGCCTTCCTGTCAGGAACTTCCCGCCGGCGGCTCCGGGCTGACCCTGCCCCCGCCACGGGGGCTGCGGTACCCAGGGCGGGAGGAGGCAGTTTACTCACCGCCTCGGCACACACCGGGCCGCCGGACCGTGCCCTCAGCACCGCTCGGTGTCCCGTGCCCGCCCGGCCGCACGCCCAGGCCCCGCCTGTGGCAGCTCCCCGGGTCCCCGCTCCCGCCCCGGCACTCACCTGGCCCTGCCGCGCACCGTGACCGCAGCGCCCCCTCACGGCCGCGGCCTCGCCCGCCGCGCTGAGCGGTACCATTCTCGTCTCACCTGAGGAGGGGGAGACATCCCACCCGCCGGTCCCACCCGCAGAGGGGTGCGGCGCCGCGCGGAGCGCATGCGCGAAGCCGGGAGGCGCGGGGCTGGTCCGTTCCACATCGCGGGGTCAAGCAGGATTCAGGCCTCGGCGGAGAATCCCCGTTCCTCTTGGGGAATCCTTTCCTTTCCCCTCAGGAAGTTCACAAACCGCATCTTGGAGCCACACGCAGGGTCACGAGTGGGGAAGGTCCGTGTGCAAACACCTGACAGGGGCTGTGCGGGAGGCACCCGGGCCCTTCAGGCCTCTGCCCGCCACAGCAAGCTGCAGGGTCCAGCATCGCGCTCCGGCTGTTCTCTGCCCATGCCGAGAGCCTTCAAAGGGTCCCTTTTAGAATTTAGACCATTTCTGTATGGTGGTGGTGTTCAAGTATTTTATTGAGCTCCTGGTCCAGAACAACTGGAGTTGAAATACCAAATAATCCCCTTGAAATAAACCAGCACATACTAAGAGGTAAGAAATACCCTTTTTAATTATTATTATTTTGCTTTCTGCAAAGGCTATAAACAGAAGTTTTTGCTGATTTCATCTGAGATACATGTCAGTTTGGGGGCCTTTAGTATAAGCAAATAAGGGTGGGGGTGTTTGTCAGATTGAAAGGGATACAAAGAGCTTTGGATAGAAGACTAATGCCAGATTAGGTCAATGGTATGAAGCAGCAAGGGACAGAGATGAAAACCTAGGTAGAGTCCTTCTCCAGAACACTTTTACACACTACTCTTATAAAAAGGTAGGCCTTCAAGATAAAATAAAAAGCTCTAATTAAAACCCAGATAAAATGAACAAGTGAATTCCTTTTCAAAGGTCACCTGTGCCTTGGCAGGTCAAAACATTAATTCCAGAGTGAGCCATAAAATTAAGAGGCTTTGGGCAGGAACCACTGAATGGCCACTCATTTTCAGGAACTATACAGACCCAGCTAGGGAAGTGTATCAAGCACTTGTAGTAATGCCCAATTGCTTAGAGTCTTGTTCTACCCCTCCCAAAAGTGTCCTATAGGCAGGGAGGGCAGGTGGGCTGCTGCCTTAACTTGTTTTTTCTTCCACTACCTCCACAAAGAGCTGGAAACAAGAGCCACAAGTCAAACCACAGTGGGGACAGGAAAGCAAGGACTCCACAGTACGCAGAACCCCAAAACACAGAAAATTACAACTCATTCCCAAAGAAGACAGTGCTTCCCATATCATTGCACACATTCCTCTATTCTGAGCAGCTTGACGGGAATTAGAGTTCACACACACAAAATGAAAGGCAACACCATTCCTTTCATGCATACCAAATTGATTCAACCCCAAGTCTAGCAGATGACTCGATAGTTTCCACTAGAACCAGAAATACTAAACCAGCAGCAACACATTTAGTGATCCACCACAGGCAACACTAGAACATCCATGGCTGCACACTCTGAATTGCAGTCTTAACAATTAACATACACCATCTCCTCTCATCTCAACTATAGGTGTGTGAAACACACAGCTGTGGATCTATGTTCTTGAGTCTGCCCAAGCACATGGGCAATACTATCTCCTGAAGACAAGGTCTCATCTTGAAATACATGGTTCAATCCATGTTCCAAAATTAAGACCTGTCACTAAGGAATCATTTCTTTTAGACTTGCAAAGCTTTAGAGGACGCAGAAAGCTTGTTTCAATACTAACAGAACTCACAGCAGACAGCATGATAATAAGTTTCTAATCATGCATGTTATTCCACCGGAAAGTCATGCAAGACATGGTAAATAAAAGCTTAATGATGTTTAGAGATGAGGTTAAGTAAAGGTAAAGAAAGTAATTAAAAATAAGCAAAAGTTCGTGGAGTCATAACATCTTTATAATAACAATAAAAAAGTATTTTAAAATTATTTGCCCCATCTTTATGTAGAGATTATACATATTTAAAATACTATCTTCCAGGTAAACACATAATAAAAACATTAATCAAGCAGCAATTAAGACATCCTGCAGTACAAGACTCCTTTAGAATGCTGCTTTCTCCTGATACTATTTTCAAGTATATCAGTCAGTGGTATAAAAAGCTTCTTTTACTGTTCCTACTGTACTGTCTTCCCTACCCGGTTTCCCTGGGGCATCCGGTTCTCATCTGCAAGCACACAAACCCCTGCTTGACTGGATTCTTGGATTTAGAAAGGCCACTTCTTTGTAGACACATGGAACTGCAGGCAGTAAGGGTCCCATGTCCAGCAACTTACTGGCTCAGTCAGAATCACCATCAGAACCATCACTGCCTTCAAGATCGCTGCTGTTCTGTAAAGTAAAATGGAAAATGGTTTATCAGTATTCCATGTACATCTAGAGACCTCAACCAAAGACACTGACTTTACACTTCTCCAAAAGTATAAGCAAATGGGCCTGGATCCCAGGTTCATATCTTAGACTCATCTATTGTAACAAACTTCTGTGATGGTAAATGATGTTTCTTGTAGCAAAAAACTTGTGCGTCGGATTACACTTACCATCAGAAGAAATGTCTTCTCATTTATATTTACAACTACACAATTAGTGTGCTGTATGTGGGAAACTGACCTGCAGGAAACCAGCATGAATGCTAACATTTAAAATAAATGCAGGTGAGACAAGTTAACAAAGTGCTTTTTTTCATGCAAATCCCTCAAAAGATGTTTCTTACATTTTGTTTGCCTGCTGCAGAGACTTTATGTCCAAACTGTGTTAGAGATACAAGGGCTCACTAAGACTTGCTTAAAAATGAAGTCAGTTTTACAAAGTAGTGTTAGGGAAATACTACAAGTGTTCGCAACTTAAAAGGAAACTGAAGTCTGAGTTCTTAACAGGGAGCCACTCCTTCAGGAGTAAGTCAATGAACTTAGGAAGGTGACATAATTTTTTGAAGCAAGTATTTTGACTGCTATGATTGGCATCAAAGGATTTTATAAAGAAAGGCTAACATGACAATATGCCTGTAGTTGTTCCTTTTTTTCCTCACCACTGCTTGCTGAAAACATATAAAACCTCCAAATCCCATGAATTTAACATTGACAGTTTAATAGCCTACTACAAAACAAATTCTGCAGGACCTAGACAGTCGCCTTCATAACAGCAAGCACAGCTCACTGAAACGCAAGTAGCTTGCAAGATCTCAAAGGAGTCTGCCATATCATCCCTTATTTATCCTCCTCCAGACAGCTAACTATGATGCCAAAATTGTATTTGCTCAAGTTTATCTGAAGAAGCAGACCTGCCTCCTACCACCAATACATTGGTGATTTGGAACCTGTCAACATTATCATCATGACCCCTGAGCCAGGTAAAGACTTTCCACAACACATGGTCTCTCTGGGTTCCATTTAACCAAACTAATGTTGCATTTGTCATAACCTCCTGTCACAGATGCCCTCGTACAGCACTATACTTCAGAAGAACAATTACCTCAAGTACAGAAATAACCCTAAGAAATTTCCGGTATCTTGCTTGTACTGTTCAACAAGGCTGTAAATTTTGGTTTATATACTGAAACTCTTTCCCATACTCAAACAAAAAATGGCAGAGACAAGATTAAACCTAATGTTCTTCAGAGCAGGTTCATTATCTACACAAAATAAAGATAATTAAGGAGCCCATTAAGTGAAGAAAGGTCATTATTTTCTTCCGAGTTGCACTACACAGACATTTTAGCCCTGCCCATTATTTGTCCTTCAAGGATTTGCCAATCATATGGCCAAGAAAATTTGAATTACATACAGAACTGTAAGGTATCTTTAGGTCATCAAGCAGGGCTTGCTTTAAAGATCAGTTTGACAAGGGACTTGTCCAATCAAGCACTGTTGTATTTTAAGTCACTCCAGTAGTTGTCAATTTAAAGCAATACTTAGAGCTTGACTCGAGATTCCTCATGTGGTTTTCAACCTATTCCTAGCATGCCCCAAACATGTTTCTACTCTTTTCTTGTGAGGCTATTCCACGTCTCAACCAGAAAAACAAGCATTCAACAGCCCCCATACACTTAAATTGACATTTCTTCTTAATTAAAAAGATGCATTCTATACTTTTATTTTATTGCAGCTTACAGCTGACAGCAGTCCCTGTTGTCCCATTTTACTCAGTAGTTGTTCTGATGACCCATTTTGAGCTCATGGCAGATTTACTTCAAAAACCTGGTTCTAAATTTCCCACTGGTTCCAAACCTTAGTGAGTGAACAGGCCATTACACAAAGTGAGAATCAGCCGTACATCAGAGAATACAAAAAGCCAGCAGATATTTAAAGGGAAATTGTCAACCTGAAAACCAATCTCTCAAACAGCTTCACAAAGGCTAGTAATGTGTCAACAATTTCTGTTGCCAGCTCATGATTCTGCATGTTGGTCTGTGCTTTAGAGCATCCCTTCCTCCCTAACTGTCCCTTGCAAAACCCTGCAAAAAATAACACTTTGTATAGTTCATTCCACTATCATCAAGTACACAAAGACAGAGAAGAGAACACACATTTTATACTCCAGATGACTGTCATCTTCCATGGCATATTAATGGAAAACAAAAATGTTGCTAAGGGAAGAGCCACTTTGACTTGACAGGTTCCATTTGCTAAAATAATGGCTTCAATCATTACCTTTGAGGTTTTGTTGTTAGCTTGCATCTCAACAGCAGAAGAGTTGAAGTCATGAATGGAGAGGGTGTTTAACCAGTTTGCCATGGATTTCTCCTCCCTTTCTGTGTTGATAATGGTAGGATAGATATACTGCTCTTTGAAAACAGCAATCTTCTCCTCCTCCTCTGTCCACTCCAGTGGCTCATGCAGCCCATCATTTCCAAACCGCCTGTTGTATTTTTCAAAGTGTACTCTTTCCAAGACCAGCCCAAGTCCTGGGGCTTTGGGGACATCTACTTTCTCCTCTCCCCAGCTGCGCTCAATGATAGACTCGGCAGCATAACCTTTCACAATAGCTATCACCAGCCCAATCATCTTCCTTATCTGGTGCATCATGAAACTCTGGCCTTTCACTTTGATCACTGCAAATTCTATGTTTTCCCTCACAAATGGCTCCCCACAGTACATCTCCATTATGTACCGCTTGGCACTGGGGTCCCTGGGTCCTTTCTGAGATGTGAAGTTGTGGAAGTTGTGTGTTCCTTTGTAGCATGCAAGCAGTTTATTTACTCTTTCAAGGGTCTCTCTGTCCAGTCGATAAACCTCTTCTTGCACATCATGGTCTTTATGGGCAAAGGCAAACGTTGGCAGCATGTAGGAGTAGGTTCTGGCATCACACTTGTTCTTGGAGTTGAATCCCCCAGTGACTCTCTTCAGACCTTGTTTTAAAAGTGACATTAGGTTTTTGAATCAGTAGGTGACAACCTGATTGTCATCTTGTTCCTACCAACAAGAATATTTTTTAAATAAGATACAATCAAAAGATAATTTATTTTATAGGGCCCTAATTTCAAGCTTACAGAAACATACATATCTATGTTAAAACTAAACTGCTTATAAGTAAAATCATAATAGTAAGAGAGAGACCTTCTGCAGGAGAGGTCCTCTTTGAAAACATTTTATCTGCCCATTGCAATATCCTTACCCAGAATTCTGATGTGAGAAGGAAGATGGTTATTGATCTTTTCTAAGATGTCATCTATCAGCCTGACCTTTAGTGACACAATCTGTCCAGCTGCAGATACACCCTGTAAAAACCATAAAACACAAAACCACATTAATTATGTGCTTTGGAACCTCTGGGATAGCACTTTCAGAATTGAAATAGCACTTTCAGAATTGAAATAGCTATAGAATAGAATAGAAGAACATGTTTATTCCTTTTTCTCACTGGTCATTTCAAGCTGAAGCGAGGCAAAAGCAAAGCCACAGGCAGAAATCCAAGTCAGAGCACTCCTGGAAGGCCTGCTGGTACTGTACAGACATACCACACCTCAGTAATCTTAGCAGAACATTGCACTCCCCTCCATGACATCTCACTGTATTTGACTGCTCTTATGTAAAGCACCAACTGTAAAATCACTTATACATAAGATCAGCTCTGAACACCAGTTCTGACTTCAGAACCTTACTGTGGCAGGCTTAAAAACAACCAAGATGCGGCTAAACTCTCAAGCACCACATCAACCAGGCAGCAGCAATAATGACGAGCTGCAGCAGCAGGTTGAGAGGCTGAAGCAGCTGAATGTGCAAACGCAAAGTTTAGGTATGAAGCACCAGTTTTACAAAACACCATCTAATCAGTGTAACGTGGTCTGTCCAAATACTTGCTTGTACTTGAGTTTATCAGTGGATGAAAGGAGAATTTTCAAGCAAGTCACTGTGAATAGTATCTCCTATCGGATCTCACTGTAGACAATACTTTGCCAGTCAATCCCAGTAGCACTGGTGGGGGTACACCAGTTTGAGAGCACAGGTCCTAACCAACATACCTTGTCTGTTCGAGCACACCGCTGAAAAGACATTTTCTTCATGTCTTCCCCATGGTTTTCCGGGATGCAGCCTGACTGAACAAGGGCAGATACTAAGTCATCTTCAATTGTCTTAAACTGTGAAGATCCCACATTTCTCTAGAAGAGAAAAAGAAGAAATAGAACAAATAGTAATAACTGGGTAACTGAAAAGCTTTGTCAATTGAACACTGTTGTGAAATTCTTTGAAAATCTTCCCTTCACAGCCCTAGAAACACTGCCATTCTCTAATAAAGCTAATTATACCTTACCAGAGAGTGTTACTAAAACTTCTACCTCCTGATTCACCTTCTACTGTTACTGCAAGTGAAGGATAATTTCTAATTTCATTGTGCAATGTTTCTGGAGCATTTTAATGATTCCTTCAGTTGCATGAAACAGCACCAATGAAATAGTTAACACTATTCTAGTTAACACTATTTTAGTTAACAGGTACTGCTCCCAACCTATTCTCTGCCAATTCTGTTTGTAGAAATTGGGTTAGGTTCTGTTGCTTTGTTCACCTAAGCTGTTGTGCAGACTATGGTTTTCTTCAGTGATTTCTGCATTCAACTCACAGATGAACAACAACAGATGCACAACTCCACTGGTGTGTAAGGCTGCGAAGCACACTTCCTTGACACATACCACTTAATTAGCAGTAAAGTTAATAGGCATTTACACGGATGCGCCCATAAGCATAAGGCTTACTGCTATTGAACAGATCCATGTTGTTGCATAAGCATGAAAGACTCCATTCCCTATGTGCATCTCATCAATCTTATCCTGTGGAGCTTTTAAAGTACTCCTCAATTGCTGGTGGAGCCTGCAGTGCACTGAGAGGAGCAGCAGATGGAGCAACATCACCTTCTTGCTGCCAATACTGTGTGCCACAAGATCATCCCTGCCGGGCAGGCCTGGTGCTGGGGCTGTAACAAAGCAACATCTCTTTTCTTCCACATGCAAACACAGATGCCTTGCAACAGTTTTCCTGTTTCAACAGGAAACAAGCAAAAAAACTGCAACAAGCCACACCATTAGAGTGCATCAGAGAAGGGCCAATTTCAAATGTTTTCAAGTACAGATAATCTTCTTGAAAGTACAAGAGACGGCAACACAGATGCAAATTTAACTATTACACAGCTCAAGCCTCCAGAATGTGCATGTGAGACAACTTGAGGTCTAACCCAGAAGAAATTTAACCCAACTGCTTTGAAATGCAAAGCTTCTAGCAGCTTTGGAGCACTGGTCAGAAGAGGATTACTACACAGCGCTGGGTTTTGACAGAACAGTGCTTTCAGTCTTCTCAAGAGACTTCTCTGCAGCAGTTTTTGAGAGACTTCTGCTGATGCTCTATATTAAAGGCAGCCTAAAAAACTCTGAGCTGTAACACTGTCTTTTTTTATTCAAGTTACTACAGAGCCATTTGAATTCAGGTATGCACTGCTCCTGCCCCAGCTTGTCAAGCTATAGCTGCTTCCCCACTTGGTCACTGTGACTACAGTTATAGACCTAACAGGCTTCAAAACTACAGCAGACCACGTCACTTTGCCAAACCACATACCTGCATCCCATGGTAGCCTTTCCCTGAGTATGCCATCAGCAAAACAATCTTCCTTTTGGGTGACCTTTTATTCTGATCCTCCCCATCTTCCTCATCCCCATCTCTCTTCAACCTTTTATTCTCATGCCCGTTTTCTTCTATCCTCTCCACTACCTCACTGCTGCTGTTCAGCCTCTTCGGCTGGGTGGCAACCGCTGCCCTCAGATCCTCAGCCATCATAAGAACCTGCAAGAGAAACAGCAGCAGAGGGGATTCAGCAAGAAACAGAGGCAAGAGCTGGCAGCTCTATTCCCTGGAGCAGCAGAGGGGGACGCAGGGCTCTTGAGGAACCCGGAGGCAAGAGGGGCACCTGCTACCCACTGCCCTTAGGCCGCCACCACCCCATGAACGAGGAGGGGGTTGCGCCACCGCTGCCCACAGGCCTAGAACACCAGCGAGGCCACAAAGGCCCGAGCCGAGGCGGTTCCCCCGTGGCCCACTCGGCCTCTCCCCAGTCCCTAACTGAGGGCCCAGCAGTACGCACGCTGCGCAGCCGGCGGCAGGGCCCGCCGCACGCCGCGCTCCCCGGAGCAGAGAGGCCGCAGCTCAGCGCCCTCAGCCCCCAGCGCAGCCGCAGCATCGCCCCCGAGCACAGCCCGCCACGGGCGCGACAAGCCGCGACCTCAACCCCGGCCCCGGGCTTCCTGCCGCCAAACCCGCCACTTACACCGCCGCTGCGGAGCGACGCCGCCGCGCAGGCGCGGGGTGAGAGAGCCCCGCGAGAGCTACGGCGGCCGCGCAGGGACGCGGCAGTGCGGCCCGGGCCGGTCTCCGTCGTTGCTGTGGTAAATACCGGCCGTGTCAGCGCGCCGGTCCGCTTCCCTTGCACAGACCCACCCGAGGAAACCAGCCCTGCCGGCAGCACAGGGAGAGGACAGCCGCGGGGAGGCAGTGCTTGTCATGGCACACAGCTCTGTCCTTAGGAGCTCGGGATTCGCTCCCCAGCGGGTCCCTCGTCACCCTTCCTCACGCAGCCCGTGTGTGTATCCAGCACGGGCACCCACGGTTTCGTTGTCCCATCGGGAGGACGTTTCCAACCGAGCCAATCTATCGCACACGGGCTTGTTACTCCTGCTAACAAGGGGAAGAGGTGCAGCACGTCCGCTTTGGGCCGACGCCTCTGAGTTACTTCAGCAGCGGGATGGGGCGGGGGGAAGCCGGTCCCGGCTGCGCCGTGTTTGCAGGAGTGATAAAAGACGGCCCGTCACAGCCCTGCCGCCAAGGGAAGCGGGAATGCATATTCCTGTTGCTCCAGCCAGGGCGGCTGCAGCTTTCCTCGTTCCCTTAGGAAGTGAAGCCTGTGCAGGACCTGTCTGTCCGTTAACCACCATTGCTTCCTCCTCCCTCCCCGCCGTGATTTCTGACTGCTTTCTCAATTCGAGGAAGGGAAGGAGGCCCCAGCTGGAGTGGAAGGGCAGTGGTGGGGCAGGAGAAAGGCTTGCACGGGTGTCCCATGAGGGGAAAAGCTTTGGTATCCCAGCCCCTGATGTATTCCAGGAGCAGCAAAGGGGCTCCAAAACAGGCAGCACAAGCTCTGCTCTCAACGTGCCCCAGCACACGCTGCCTCTTCCATTTTGGTTTCTCTCTCCTGTCTTTAAGCAAGTGGCTACCGAAGGCAGGGAGGAATCAAAGTGACCTGTCAGAGGTGAGGCTCGGTCAGTTCTGTGGGAGGCAGCCCTGGGAAGGCCGAACCGCAGGGATGCAGAGCTCCAGTGAAAAGGCAGCAGAAGCAAGGCTGCAGTGTGGAGCAGAAGGTCCAATTGCAGATCCCTGTGTGGGGCCTGCGACACCGGGAGGCTGGCTTGGATTTGATATGCAATGCACGGCCAGCATCTTCATGAACCAAATTAACAAGGGGTTTCATTCCTCTCACACACATTGAATTGGATTGAATTGGAATCGGTGCAAACAACCCACCGAGTCCCCTGTTGTTTATGTGAGGAGCAGAACGTTTCATACGTGTTTAATAGGACTGATAAAATTGAAGCCCTGTAAATGGTACATCTGCTTGGCCTTAAGTGAGAGCGCTGCCATCAAGTTTACTCAGCAGTGAAATCAGCCTTGTAAAACCTTTCTGGGTAGCAGTGCATGGGGAGGCTCATGGACAATTACACCTTTGTGGAAGAGCTGGTCAGCACAGGGAGGGAGATAGCTGCAGGAGAGGGGCAGGGACATGTTTTGGGGCATATTGCTTGTTTTTTCGTAATGACATCTCTATCGATCCTCACTCAAAATTGGTTTGTAAGAGGTCCTTCAAAACAGCCCCAAAAGAGGGCTGGAGCTCCTCTCCTGTGAAGACATGCTGAGAGAGCTTCAATATGGAGAAGAGAAGGCTCCAGGGAGACCTTACAGCAGCTTCCAGTGCCTAAAGGGGTGACAAGAAATCTGGAGAGGGGCTTTTTACAAGGGCCTATATGGACATGAAAGGGGGAATGGCTTTAAACCAGCAGAGGAGAGGCTTAGATATAAAGAGGAAGTTCATCCCTGTGAGGGTGCTGAGGCACAGGGTGCCCAGAGAAGCTGTGGCTGCCCCATCCCTGGCAGTGTTCAAGGCCAGG
>WYDI02067421.1:0-75384 GCA_009867235.2 Psittacus erithacus
CTGCCCATGGCAGGGGGGTTGGAACTAGATGATCTTAAGGTCCTTTCCAACCCTAACTATTCTATGATTCTATAATTACACGTATTTTTCAGTGAACTATGTGTGATTGATTGAAGTTCGTACAAAAGAAAAGGTAACTCAGACCACAATGTAAAGTCTAACATTTCCAGCTTCACAAGATGGTGACACTTCACCTGAAATGACATATTTATCTCATGTAATTCATATTTCAGTATCTTCAAGCATCTCCCTTGCTTTGGTTAAGCTATTGACATATGTAATGCTTTTCTCCACTTCTGGATTGCAGAAGAAAATTCCTGAATACAGAAGGTGCCAGATTAAAAAACCCCCTTTTAAAAATACTTTCTATTATTGGACCATTAAAAGTGAATGAATCTGACAGTTTAATTGCTATATCATAATTCTTCGTGCTTACTTCTCATGTTTTGCATAGATCATGTAAACAAACATCAGGTTAGTTTTTGTTATCTGAATTTTTTGCAGTCACTGCCAGTTCTGGCTCCCTTGCCCCATCACAGTATTCCAGTGTGAGCATTTGCAAGCACAATAAAGCTTGTTAAAGCCTAAACAAACAGAATTTGATATAATTAAAAGAAAAAAGAGCCCACAAACAGCAAAATCCACAAAAATCCCCAACAAAGAAGAGGAAGGAAATTCACCTCCCATTTTTCCCAGAAGCTCATACCAATTCTAAATTTTATGTGGCACTTCTTTACCATGTTTGATTACACAGGACAGTAAGGTTAGTAAGAAAGCCACCAGAAACTAATGGTCACTCAAGAAAAAACATGCAGAGCAATATTTATGCTGTGCACTCAGAGTTTAATTTTTCACTTTGGCTTCTGTAACAATTGGATCCCAGCTTCTGAAAGGTTTTTCCTCTGAAAAATGGGCAGCATTATAAAATCAGAGCTCTTCCAGACAATAACCAAATCCTTGCATTGAAAACTAACTGCATCTTTGGTAACCCCGCATTATCTCATGTCTCTACTGTCTCCACTCTGTTCAGAGATCCTATCCTGCATCACTGGAAATACTACAGAAAGAATATCAATGATGTTTATAGTGACCAGGGAGAATAAATATCAGAAGCCCAGCAATTTAAGGGGATTAAGATTACTTTTGCAGAGATCTGACTGAACAATGCCTTTTACTCACATTACATATTTGTAGCAGAGCATTATGATTTGCTGGAATTCTTCTTGGCTGCATATTTTTATCTAATGGAATGCTCCAAAGTATTTCCTCTCTGGATAGATACCATGGGACATTACACTGGGGCATTACACTGAAACCCCCGTGAAAAACAGGGTACTTTTAGCTGTTCATTCTTTCTCCGTTTTACTCAGATATTACATCAGGTTTCAATAGCCAATGACTAAATTATTCATCTGCTTCATGTGCTCAAGTGCAGGCCCTGGATTCTCCTATTGAGCCTAGATGTGCTGGAAAACTGGTGAGAACCGAGCAAACATTTGCTGAATCCACCCTGTTTTCCATCTCATATAACCCAGTGGCTGAAGAACCATGGAATCATTTAGGTTGGAAAAGACCTGAAGATCACTGAATCTAACAATGGGATATTTTAAATGCCATGATGGCATTTAAAAATAAACATTTACATTAACCCATCCATTTGCTTGTCTCACCTGCACAACTTCTCTAGCTATGCAGTTGCTAGTTAGAAGGGCAGACCACGCCTAATAGTTAGGTTCTTGGAATATGTGCTTTCAAGCAGAAAATCTTGTGGTAAAAAAGAAAATTAGTCTCAAGAAAGCCTTATTCTTTCAGAAATCTCCTCCTTAACCCTTTTGTTTCTGGTCAAGGACAGACAAATGTTTCTGCTACAGGATACCTGGAAACTGGCAAGGGAGACATTGTAAAACAACGTTTGGACCTGGAACCAAAAGTAAAATCAGCAAAGAGAAAATAATTTTCACTTCGCAGTTTGATGTGACCTTGTGTACTGTGTTAGCAACATGATGTTCCCTCAGTTTGGATAAGAAGGTTGTGTGTGATTCTCAAGGAAACACTTTGAGCAGAGGCTGCACTCGTTAGTCTCTGTTTTTATGGGTCTGTCAGCTCTTCCACTGTAAACAGAGATGCTGAGGATCGGATCCCTGCTGAGAAATGCTGCTGCAGAGCAAAACGTCACCAAGAAGCACCACAGGCAGGGCTGGAAAGCGTTACTCTTTCTCTCTTTCCTAAAACTGAACCAGTTCAGCTTTTGCTAAGGTTATGCAAAGTTCAATAGAATGGGAAAACAGCAAATTCAGGTGCTCAAAAATACCTCAGTGATTTTGAGTTTCTACGATCAAACTGAATTTAAAGTAAAATGAACAATGGGTTGCTTCAAGACTTGGACCAGTATCTCTTGTAAAAAGGGTCTGAAATGGTTTTATTGAGGCTGAGGCTCAGATAGGTTCTTTGTGTATGTGCTTAAGAAGAGTCCGTGAGTGTAAGAGTTGGGTGATTTGGGGAAGACTGGAATTAAGTGTAACAGTATCTCTGGAAAATCCCAATTAAGACCAACTGCTGTTAGCTAACTGGTGAGAAATGTGAGCCAGAGTCCCCTTCCACAGCCATTTTATTGGCAGCAAACCCAGCAAAATCACCCCAACCTTCCTTCATCTGGACACTGTTCCTTTACTGTGCTCCAGTCCACCACCCCCATCAGCACTGGGGTCTTGCCATTCCCCTGGCCATTTTGAGGTAAATTTTCTCTTGCATGTTTTTTCCTAATGCAGATGGTCTCGGAGATTCACTTCACATCACAGTCCCACCATCTGAGGGGGAGCAGCAAACCATATGGTGAGGGGAAGAGGCAGGCAGAAGAGACCAGGGCAAGGGGGAGAGTCAACGTTGTGTATGGGAGCTGTGTGCAGAGAAGTGCATCTTCCAAGCACAGCCCAAGAGCAGTAAACCTTTCCTCAATCTTTTGCTAAAGCTCTCTAAAGCAGGCCCAGAGCAGACCCTGACCTCACACAGGAGTGGACAGGGTGTGCACAGGCATCAGGGGCTGCGAGGGATTATTTTAGGAAGCTGAAATGTTTCCATCACTGCAGGTCTTTGAGAACAGGACAGATGACCAGAGTCAAGAATAGCTCAATTACAGCTGGTCCTCCCTCGGGCCAGAGGCAAAATTGATGATTTTATATGAGTTTTTCCTCTCCTATGATTCTGTGCTTTAAGCAGGGCCATGGTCCAACTGGGGCCATAGATCACATCCTCATTAAGTAACACTACACATACAGGTTAACCACCATATGCATCTCTTAGTCCATAGTTTGCATTTACTCTTTCACGCAGTATTATCCTACTTCTACAAAGTTACCAGACAGATAACCAAACTTCTTTTGTATCACAAAAAATCTGTTCCTGTAAAAGCCAGGGGCACTGCTTCTCCTCATAAATTTTCCCAAACCTAAAAAATGAACCTCCCAAGCCTTACAAGGACAACACAAGACAATAAACACATTCCTATGAGAAAAGAATCATAGAATCATTTCGGTTGGAAGGGACCTTTAAAGGTCGTCTAGACCAATCCCTGCTGCAATGAGAATACTTTAATATTGGAAGTGCCACTGATGCTGTATTTACTTCTATGCTGGAGAATGGGAACACGAGGGAGAGGAATCCTTTTGCCAGCACCATCCCACTTGCAGGGAACTTCTGCCTTTGCACCACCATCCTTTCCTGGAAAAAATATTCTTAGAACTGATGGATGGGAAGCCCACAGCAACTATGTAAAGGCAATTAACTCCTGCAGCATTTCTGACCCTAAGAAGGGAAGAGACCTCTTGCTTGTGCCTTTAGGGGAATCTGCAGAAATATGGCTTTGGGCAGCCTTACGTTGTTGCCTCTTGGACTGATGCACACACTCCATTTGTTTGAAGGGATCAGATAATCATGTGAAAACCCCCTTGGGACAGAGGAGTAATCTGACTAATCTATTTGTTTGATACTGCAGTGTGGATGTCTAGACAGAAAAAAAAAGTACTAATCATCTATCTTACACTCCCATCTCACATTCCTTTTGAGGTATGGAAGGTAGTCACATTATTATGTGCTTTGGATAAGTGGCCAATGGATTTGAAATTAAAGTAATGTGCAAAGCGGTTAAATCAGATTCAGTGCTCACTGACATAGAGATTAAAATGACAAAACCATAGCATTAGATGGAGGGTGGTTAAAACCCTAAGATGTTCTCACTTTTTCCATTGCCAGGTTTATTTCCTGACACCACAAACACACAATCTGGTGTAGTTTCCAAGTATATTTATTGTTTCTGTAAATCAGATTTAAAATACGCAGTAAGGGAGATAAAATATAAAAGCAACACTTGATGCGTCAAGAAATCTGTCAGCCACTACATAGCAGCGCTTAGCAAAAACAGAAGCTATGAAGTAAAAAGTGATTTCATGAGCATTCATCAAGAGATCTTTTTGCCTCTAATAATCTGCTATTGAGCAGTATCGATGTCACATGCTGAGCTAAATGGACTTTAGTCTCATGTGTCAGGACAGTACCTCTGCTCTCATCACTTCTGACCTCTGAGTCACAAGCTGACAGAGGCTGGCTTAACCTATAATATTCATCACACCAGTTGATCCCTGTCTGTAGCTCTCTGGGTGGCATGAGGCTGCACAGAGGCTCACTGACATCATTTGCAGGGCTTAGCCCATGCAAACCAGTGAGGGGTCCCAGCTTGTCATTTGAAAGATGTACAAAAAGCAAAAACCCACGCAAAAGCATAACTTACCACCTCTGACCTTCGAGTGTGCTTAGCACTGCAGACTTGAGAACAGTCACACACTTTAAAAAAGCAGCTCTTCTCAAAAACTATTTCAGTGTGTGTTGGATAACTTTAACACTGAGAAGAGACCGCTGATGAATAAATGAGGCACTAGGTTTCCAGCCTCTGGCTAGAAGGGCAAATTGGACCCAGCAAGGTCCCTTCTCTACTGGCACCAGCACGGGCAGCTATGCCCAACCAGGGAGACCCTCTGCTCCACCAGTAGGCTTGCATGCTACATGGTGAAGAGCTGGTGCTGAGAAATGCCTGCTGGGCACAGACCACATCCTCCGCATAAGCTCAGAGCCCTCTGGGAACACTCCTGTCCTGCAAGCGGCTTTTCTGAGCGCAGGTTTAGGTCAGTACCTTTGACAGTAAAATTCCACTTGAGTTTTGTTATCACTTAGTGGCCCTGTTAACTGCTTGTACTCTTACTGAAGCGGTTTGCAGGCTGTCAGGTACAGCGGCCAAAGGGATTAACTGAGCTTCTGCATTATGCCACTTAAATATGAGTACAGGTCTTAAAATCAGGGGAATTATGCAAAACAACTCCTTTAAAGCTTTGCCAGAGGGTTCATATTGTGCTGGAAAGATCTTTTTATGCCACTGTCACAGGATGAGTCTCAAACTTGTACTGACAAATACAGCGGTGATTTACAACTTCTAATTCAAAGAGAAACAAGCTACAGGGTAGCACCCATGCTGGTACAAAGCCTTGCTTTCCTTGGAGGGCTGCTGCCATGCCTGGAGCATGCAGCACTTCTCTGTAGAAGTATTGCCCTGAGACATCTCTGGTCCTCAAGTCACCCTCCTCTGCAGCGGCAAATGGAACTTATCTATGAATCATTCGAACGCCAAAGCTTGCCTCGGCCTCCCCGTCTACTCTTTTGCCAGTACCTGCTTCCCCTTGGGGCCAGAGAAGCGCGACACATTCCCTTCTCTACAGCCTGACAGATGTAATTGCTCCTGAGTCTGTGTTTTGAGAAACCTCAGCTTCTCCTAGGATAAATCCTGCATGCTCCAATTCAAATTGCTGGTCCCTGGATGGACATCTTGAAGTTGTTAATTGCATTTTTGGAAGACCAAGTATCTTCACCTTGTCCAGTCTTGTAGCAGAGTCAGGCCAGACAAAGTGACCATATTCCATCAGCATTACCTCCACACTCTCCCCACCAGCCCACATAAACACACACTGAGTCAGCCCACCAACCTGATGAAGGGCTGTGGGTTGCCACAGGTGGGGCAACAGCTCCTGATTTCAGCTGGAAAGTGCTCATTGATATGACAACATCAGCACGTGTTAATCCTCCTGTGACTGCGTTGCATTCAGTTTTAAAACCAAATACTATATTCCTGAAAAAAAATCTACTTCCTTCCCCTCATTCCTTTATCCTTATTGCTGCTTCTGAGCTCCCACTGATTTCTGTTTCCTCCCTCATACCTGCGCTTTGCTTTCTCTGTGTTTGGAGTCCTTAACCATCATCCCTATGTCTCTGCTAATTTCTGCCACCCCTGACTTCTTTGCCTCTCTTTCCCCCTTGCTTAATTTCCCATTGATACAGGACATATGGGAATTCAAGCGTCCAAATGGAAAACTCTGGTTAATATTGACCTTCAGCGCTTTGTAGTCACCTGTTGACTAGTACAGCCTCCTTCCTTTTCTGGTACTATACATCTTCCCCAAACATCTTCCTCAGCAAACCCTCCTTCTTTGCCAGTCTGCTCTAAATTAAAGACTTCTAATAAAATTTTCTTCCTTTTGCTTTCACATTGCGTTTCCACAGCACTGTGTTATTTAGATCTATACTGGAAAAAAAGCCCTCCAGCCGCTCTGCATTCCAGCATCCAATTACTAATTCTGCTGGAGCTAGGCATTTATGTAAACACGACTGGACTATGGATGTTGTACTTTGTTCAGGCTCCCTCATGACCCCAGATGTGCCGCTCACCCTGTGAGCCTTGGTCTCATCACATCAGGATTTTCAGACTTTCTTTTCTTACTTCTTATTTGAGGGAACTGGAGTTTTGAAAGACAAGGGGGGGATACAGTATTATTGTTTTTATCCTTTGCCTGCCCCTCTGTCTTTCCTGCTGCCCAGCTTCCATGCAGCTGTTGAACATTAAAGAAAAGCATGTCTCCCACTGAGCAAGTTCCCTACAAATGTGAATTGAGCTTCAGGCAAGAGGAAATGTGAGTCCTAGGGTCACTCCTGAAATTAAGCTCTCTCCTGGCTGCACATAATTCTGCTGTTGTGTTTTAAGGATGATTTAGGAACAAATATTATATATTGCCCACAAACAGTACAAAAAGAAATGAATGCTGGTGATCATGGGATACTCATCTGATCTTTCAAAACTCACTAGGTTTTTCTGATATTTTCGGTCATGCTTTTTGAGTCTCAGATCCAAGCAGAGAGGGGAAGGATGTGGGAATATGGAGAGAAGATGACCTGCTGGTGCCGGTCAGAGTTAATACTGAGAGGCCCCTGCACACTCCATGCTGCTGGTTGGAGAAGACCGAACTTTGCTTTCTGCTTAAAGATGCTGGAGCTACACCCCCCGCCCCATTCACCAGGGAGTAGTATTTCTGTCGTATATGAAAGCGGCTTCTAATCTACTCTGACCTTGGTGAGAAATTCAAGTCCAAATGTAGTAACATAGAAGCTGACAGGTCAGCCTGAAGAATTTGAAGTGGGGGAGGCTTCCTTCCCTTCTTTCTTTCTGTCTTTCTCTCCTTCTTTCACTTGAAATCTTATCAAAGATCACTTCAAGTGCAGGGGCAGCCTGGCCAGCCATAGAAATGACACCAGCTGTATAATTGTCCCAGTGGTTACAATGGAGGCGCAGAGAGCTGGACCTACTGACTACATGCTACTATTGTTATATATTCTTAAGGGTGGAGACCCATCATTTTACCTTTTCATGTGCTAAAACTGCAACAGTTGATCTAAATTTTACATCTGTGCGTGATGATTTATAGAAAGACTCCTGTCTCCATCCCAGAGGCTATTTATTGTTTTCCAAGACTAGCAGACAGACCCACACAAAGGTTGCAGTCTTCACTATTGCTGAAGGTTTCCTCCTCGTCAGGTGTCTCAGTGCCCTCATTTACAATAGGACAAAACCTGAATTACAGACATGATCTGTGCTCACTACGCTTCTTGCTTCCTTCCTACATCAGTAGGATGTATGTGCCTTGACAACAAAAAGGCTAAAATGCTCTGAGTTCAAGTCCCAGTCTGGGAATTATCTGGAAGCCTGAGAGATGATGGTTATCTTTCTGGCTATCTTTCTTCTGCTTATTTTTCTGGAAGTGATCTTATTTTTGATCATGCTGACAGAAGGTTAAAAGCTTCTGGTTAAAAGTTTGGATGCTGCTTTGTACTTTGTCAGTCAAAGTAGGACCAGCCTAAAATTTCTATTGGTTGCTCACCGCAAAAATGATAAATTATGAATGGCCTATTTACTGTTTGTACTACTGTAGATACAGGCACATCAAGTCATAGACAGACTCCCCCTGTATTCGGTGTTAGACTGGGCAGAAAAAAAACATTTTCCTTGCACTGGAGTATTCACAATTTCATCACAAAGCAGCAGAAACAGCAGATCTAGCAGCTTCCCCCAGCTCAGGGGCCGCATGCACCAGTCAGGAAAGGGAGGAGGCATTGCCCACCTGAGGACCACTGGCAGCTTTGCAGCCCTAGGCACAGGGGTTCACCAGCAAAACTCAGCCACTGATGGGGACACAGGACCCCTCTGTGCCCAGACCCCCTCCCGCCCAGCCTGTAAACATGCAGATAGGGGATCAGGGCAAAGGGGTGACTCTCATAGGCAAAACCTGATGTGTCTGCAGTAGATGTGGTAGGCTGATGGAAGGATACAGGGAAACAAGGAAATAATGTTGCTGAGTAATCAGTAATCATAGGTCAGCCACATCACTACCTAACTGCTGTCCCGTTTTCTGAAGATGACATGTCAAAGGCATGATTTAATGATGGCTTTGAAGGACATTGTCTCCAGGCATCAGGAGCAACATAAGGCACAGCACAGAGGCTCCTGTTTGAAAATCTCAAAAGAAAATGAAGGAGGTGGGTAGTTGTGATCATCATCAATACTGAGAGACAGACTATAAATAAGGTGGGGTTAGATGAGGAGGCCAAAGATAAGCGAATCTTCCTTGATGGAGAGCCAGAGGAATGCTCCAAAGAGACAGGTCAAGGTAACCGACTAGGGAAATTATCTTTGCAGCCTCATTCTGGTTGGGCACCAGCAGAGCAGGCCAGTGCTTGCTCATGGCCGAGGAAGTATGTGACAGTACTAAGACATGATCCTGGTGGTGTCTGTGCTTCCTTCCCAGAAAACATCATGTCATTTCCTACCTGCAGCTATAGAGGTTTCCCAGGTTGATAGACCCTGCCTGGGGAGTGCATCGCGGGAGGAAGGATTAGATGGCCTTTGCAGCTTCTGCACTGGAAATGCCTCGTGGCTTGTCCAAGAGCCACAAAACATAATGAGAAACTGCCTGGGGGAGGGAGGGAGAAGGGCAAGTATTCCTGAGGGGTAGGAGAGGTACACAGAGCAGATTCACGACCTGCTTATCCCTCACAGGAGCAGGGTCCTGAGAAGGGATGGGGCTGTCCGGGTGGTGGGCAGAGCCAGGCGCCTGCTGGGGCAGCGGCAGTGGTCTCCCTTCAGGGGGGTATGGTGAGTATGTGGCACCAAGCCTTTGGAAGGGGAGATAGGGATACACAGGCTTGGCAGACACTGCTGGGGTGGCTGGCAAAGGTGGGCATCCTTGGGCGACTCCCAAACTTGTGAAGGAAGGTGTTTTCCTCCCCTACTGATGGGCATGTATGGAGCAGGCTCTGGCAATAGTTAACGAAGAATAAGAACTCACTTGATCAAAGCCCTGAGCAACTTCATCTAAGGTTGAAGCTCACCCTGGTTTGAGACAGAGCTTCAGTAGATGACCTGTGGAGGTCCCCTCCAACCCAAATTATTCTGAGGCCACTCCAGATGTAAATCTAGTTTTCAGACCGGTGTTTTAGCACCTGCTGCCTCCAAACCCTCCACTCTTGATGACAGCAGGAGTGCCAAGGCATTTCTAAACAGTCAGTATGCTTGGTCCCAAGCTAGGGGATTTCCTTCTGGAGACAAAAGAGCCTCACTCACCTGCTGCTGGGACAATGCAGGGACCTTCTGTGCCTCTTTATCTCTCTCCTCTGGGCGTTCCCCCCTTGATGAGGAATTTCCTCAGAGAACTGCCTGAAAGGCTTTTTGGGGAGATGCATTTATCTGTACAGCAGATAACACACTGCTGCAGAGGTCACATTCTTCCATCTTTGCCACTGCCGCTAAGCTTGCCTGTAAGCTGGTGTCCACAAGGGTAACCTGCTCTCCTTGCACCTGCTCACCACATTATTTACTCTCCTACTATACCTAGTAGGTAAGTGACTATCAAACTAATAATGTGAAACTAAACTTCAGCCTGGGCATAGCTTTCCCCTCCTTAGCAGGAAAGCAGACTACTCAGCATTATAGAGGAATGATGAAACAGAGTCCTTTGAGTTTCTTCCTTCTCTGAAAACTCATATAGCATACTTATATGCCTCTGTGAAGAACTGCCTGTGGGCAGGCGATGACAGCACGACTACTGAAGCTCAAAGTATTTGTCTAACACCTCCTGCAAAGAGCAGGGTAAGTGAGGAACTGGTGAGGAAAGAAACTACACTAAGGCTGGGTCTGCCTCTCCTGAAATGGCTTCTGGATGTCCAACAGTAGTCTCTGAGTCCTGCAGTAACACAGTACGGCCACACACTGTACATCACACTTGCTATTCAAATATATAAGCTTTACTGAAATAATTGTCAAATTCAAGACTGAAACTCAATTTCTGCTACTAACATTCTTTTCTAAATTGCACAGACTTGTGTCTTTGTCTATGAATAGGCATTTTCTGTTCCAGATCACCTCTGTGACATTAGATTCACAGGTTCTGTTTGTTTGATGGATATGATTTTTCTAGGGTATGTTAGCTCCTGGGAAGTAAAGAAAAGGTCTTCTTCCAGCAAAATTTGCAAAATGTATTCCCTTCTTGTTGTTTCTTCCTATGGCCTTATCAATCCTCTTGCAAGCAAACTATTTTTACATGGTTATTTTGGTCATTTTCTTCTTTATACACTCATCAGTACTTTGTTAGGCTGATACACATTGGCTCCTCAGGCATATGCATTTATTTCTAACAGTGACTTGGGATTTCTTACCACAACTGGACAAGAGAAGGGGAGAAAAAGCTGAAGATAGTTGGTAAATACAGCTGAGGTGAAGCAGGGCACTATATTCTGTATCCGGATCTAAGGTATGTTCTTGAGAGCTTCCCATTTCAAGAACACTTATATGATATGTTTCCACTTAGCTTTTATGCCAAAAATATCCCAGTGCGGCTCCACTGCTGATAAAGGCAGCAGGAGTGTTTGTGTAAACAGGGCTCCAGGCAGCTGCCAGTGCTCCCATCATGCACGAACCTGTGAACAGCCGACCTGGATCAGACACAGGGGGCCCCCGGCACGAAAGCTGGGCAGGCAGTGCCCCTCCAGATGCTGGGGACAAGCCCTCCCATCCCTACATTTCTGCTGGCTCCCCGGCCACCCTGCTGCTCCTCAGGCAGCAGCAATGCTCACCCGTCGTCACTCACAGGGACCAACAGAGACAAGACTGCAAGGAGTGGATGGGGAAAGGCATGAATGGAGCAGAAGACAGCAGAAAAATAGTTCACTCACACAGGCTGAGACGTGGCTCTTTGTAAAGAAGGCATCTGTCCTTTACAAATGCATCAGCAGCGCTTACATCAATTATAAATGCTTTTGGAAAAGTAGCAATTTTTAAAAGTAAGGATATTAAGCTCTGTCCACAGGATCTGTGTTTTTGAATCTCATTATGGAAGTCATCCAGATTTCAGCCATCGTATGCTAGCTGCAATGTTAAAAGACTGTCCTGGCATTTGGAAGGTCTGTGCTTGGACCTCTTAGTAGGAGTTTCCTCTAAGATGTTTCAGTGGTCTAGATAAAAGCCAGTAGTGTTTTTATATTACGTTTTCGGCTTCTTAGCTTTCAACCTAAAAAGTGTGCATACATGCTTGTGTTGATAGCTTGAATATCCTTGCTTCAGCACAAACACTTGGTGACTTTGGAAGAGGATCATCTGAAGCATACGTGACTCCACTTCACTGGAAAAGCTGTCAAGAGAAACAGACCTCATCCTGAAAAACGCTTTGATATAGCAAAAGGCAGTTGCAGGGTTTAGGGCAAAGGTCTGGACAATAACTGCCGTAGCACACAGGCGGAAGGCAGAGAAACAAGGGCCGACGTATGCCAGAGTACGGCCTGTCATTCATTGTGATTCCTTCTCCACAGCCAACACGCAGAGCACCGTGAAGGGCAAAAAAGGAATTGACCAATCTCTGGATGAGAGTGGAGATGTTGGATATCTCCAGGAAAATGCTATATAGACTTCAAGAAAGACAATAAAAGCAAATAAATAGGTAAATGGAAAAGGAAAGGAGACAGGAGCTGTGCTCACATGAGAGATTAGAGAGGGCTGGAACACTGGCCCACGGCTGCCCATGCCATAAGTCGGCAGAGGTGATTCAGAGGAGGGTGAAGTTAGGTGTGTACATACAAGCCATGCAGCACTGCTCCACCTTAAAACCAGAAAGCAGACTCCATCACATTTCATTTCACTGTATATACATAGACAAAGGGCTCCAGCAGAAAGAAAGGTATCTGCATTCAGAAAATGACCAGTGGATGGCCACTGAGAAGGGTCTCACTCAGCTGTGGTGCTGGCAGCAGCTGTGCTCTGAGGCTTCTGGGCACAGGGCCATATGGTGCCAGGCATCAGCAAAAGGGCTGAGGAGTAAGTTTAGGCTGGAGGCCATGTTCTCTTTGCTTGCAAACAAAGAATTTTGTGGTCAGTGAGCAGTGAAAAGAGAAATTACATGGCACAGACCTTGAATTATGTCATATTCCACTTCTTGAGAAACTCGTTGGCATATCCCTTATCTCTCCATCCCCTGCATGCGCTGTTCCCAGCTGCTCCATGTGCTGCAAAGCCCCATGGCTGGCCCTCCCCTCTCCAAATCCTAGGAGATCCCTGTGCTGTGCCCAAGGTCCATGGCTGAAGGGGAACCCAAGATAGCCCTGCAGCAGCTGGGCTGGCCTCAGTGCTCACCGGTGCCTGGAAGGGAGCAGCTGAAGGCAGGGAGAAAGGTAGATTTATTGGCGGAATGGAGGTGGTGTCAGCTCTTCATCCACTAGAGACATGGGCATATGGGCATCAAAGGATGAGTCAGGAAAGGCTGTGAAAGGGCTCTTCACTTCCCTGTTGTGGGTGCTGGCTGATGCACCCAGCAGCAGGAGGTGCTGTGGCTGTGGGGATGTTCTTATACACAGTCTTGGTTAGACCCTATTGGAAGCTTAGACCTGTGGCTCTGGCTCTGCTGCCTTAAAGGCTGCCTGGAGGCCAAAGAGCATTAGATACTGCTCCTGTAGTGAGGACTCTGCCCTTCGGTGGGCAGCTCCCTGGCAGCTTTGGCCTAAGTTTAGTCACCACTTTTGCTGGGCTCTGTTTCTATCTCCCGGAAGTAGTGACAGCACAATTGATTTTCACTCCCTTTTGTTGCTCTCCCATAAAAGAGATGCCCCAATACTAACTTCCTGGAGATGAGGAACAATACTAAGGAATAGGAAATACTGAGGAATAGGAAATACATAGAAAACAATAGGAAATACTAAGAGACCGGTTGGGGAGGTAAGAGGCTTTAGGACAATGTGCTCCCACTGTGACACACAAATATAGAAGAAAAAAGGTTGATCTGAAAAAAAGTGAGACTGAGCACAAAGGGGGAGATGTTGATTCTACCTGTGCGATCCATGGCGTTAGTTTTGTGGTGCTGAATACCAACAGCTCTGGTAAATTCTTGCATTAGCGCAGGGAGGTTGGTGCAGGGGCTTTTCTCAGTCATTGATGTGATAGGTCTTGATTTTTTTAATGGAAAAAACTGATCATTGTGAAGAAATCAGGCAATTTGTAGAATGGATTTTTAAGAACCTGGTTTTGCCGAGTGAGGACTAGTTTAAATGTTCTAAAGGAAATTGTACATGGCTCTATTGCAGGTAATATGAACGTTTTGGATCATATCTGATTTTAACCAGGAATTCCATGGAGGATGGATAGACTTATGTGTTTAGGAAAAAAGATTTTTTGTTTATGGTAGAGAACAGTGAATGGATTGGTTTGCTACTCTTTCAGAGTATTGTGGCTGGTTTATTTTAATGTATGTGCTATTTTCCTGCTGATACTTTTGGAAAGTACTGGGTAAAAAAGCACAGCTATGTACGCATCAGTCCTTCTTCTGTGATAAGGGAAAAGAACCTTTGTGTATTCTGGGCTAGGAGAGAAACCACCATGTTCTTTGCCTTGCTTGCTTATGCCACGTAATCTGGCACTAACTGGTGGACGGGCACCTGTCCTGCAAGACAAAAAAAACGTTTTGCTTTTTTTTCCTCCAAAGTTGCCCAAGACATAGGACCCTGCTCCTGTGCATCAGCTGAATGCGGACGTCCCTCTCGCAGTCAGGCCCAGCATGGCCGAGGTCTGCAAGACCATGGCGCGGGAGGCTGGTCGCTCTGGAGCCGAACCCCGTGGTCAGGAGCCGGCAGCAGCCCCACGGGGTACCGGGCAGCGCGGCCTGGCGGGGGGAGCAGCCCCTGGACCGGAGCCCCCGGAGGGTGCTGACGAGAGCCGGCTCGTCTCGGTCCCGGTCCCGGAGAGGGCGGGGAGGGAGCTGAAACGCTGAGTCAGCGCAGCAGTGCCGCCGCCGCCGGACGGGGCCAGGACCCTGCGGTGCCTCCCACCCCGGCGGCATCTCCCGGCGGCATTTCCCGCGGTATCTCCCTGCGGTCCTGAGAGGCAGCGGCCCCGGGCGGCGGGGCAGGGGCGGCAGGCAGCGCGCTGCCCCCCTTGGCTGTTCCTTATCAGCCCGATTATGATGCTGCAAGGCGTGTCCGGGCCTCCGCTCATGTGATGGAGCAAGAGGCAGACGGGCGGGGGGACCAGGGGAGGAGGTGATTTTCCTCTCTGGCTTTCTTCTTTTTTTTTTTCCTCTTTTTTTCTCTCCCCTCCTTTCGCTCCCTCAAGGAGTTTGAGGAGAGACGAGCTCCTCCGTTCCCAGCTGAGCTGCCGCGGCAGTTCCGCACGACCCCGGGGCAGCTCCATGGGCGCCGGCAGCTCCGCCGAGCAGCCCGCCCCGCAGGACGGGGCCGGTGCTGCCGCCGAGCCTCCCCGCACCCCTCCGGAGCCGCTGCCGGCAGAAGAAGCGGCGGCGCCCCAGGCTCCAGCGGAGCCCTCCAAGGTAAGGCAGGGGAGGCGGGAAGCGGGGGGAAAACGCGGGGCGGCAGCTCCCGCCGCTCCCCCGGCCCAGGGAAACTTTCCCGCCGCGGCGGCGGGCACCTGCCGCGGCCGCCGGGCACTCTGCGGGCCGGGCCCGGGGCTGGGGCTGCGCCACGGCCAGCGCCGCAGTCATAAAACTCCCGCCGGCGGCGGCAGTGGCGGAGCCGGAGCGCGGCCGCGGGGCGCCGCCGCTTTTGTGTGCGGGCCGAGGGTGGTGGTGGAGGTTGGGGGTGGTGGTGGAGGTGGAGGAACGGCCGCACCCACCCTCGGCGGTGTCTGCGCCAAGAAAGCTCCGGGCTGCGGTCCTGCAGCCACCGCCGCGGTACCCAGCGCTCCCGCCGCGCTCCGCAGCCTCCCCTCCCTCTGCGCGGGGATGCAGGTGGGAGGCGCGGCGGGGCGCGGCCAGCCCGCCGCTTCGCCGTGTCTTCAGCGGGGCGCCAGCATCGCTGTGTCCCTTCCAACCCTCGCCTCTTTCCCCCTAGTCCTTGGGTCACCGGAGGCGCAGATCCCGCTGCGGACGGGCGGGGAAGGGGCGGTGGTGGCCGCGGCGTGGCCACGCACGGCTTTCGCGGTCCCTGGTGTCGTACCGCATAGCGGGGAAAAGGGGAGTGACTCGCCAACTCTCAGCCAGTTGGGAGCGAAGGAGCTCTAGGTATGGGTTATTTTTATTAAGGACGTTGAAGAATTGAAAGAAATTTTTTTAAAACATGTCTGGTGTTTAAAAATAGATTATGAATGAACCCATTTATCCCTTTGGAATAGGCGCGTTTAGGGGATTCTGGAACTGAAAGGGAGGTTATGTGCATCTGCGCCTTCACATAGCGTTGCTTCAGGGTTAGGCGTTGGTTGGTGAGGAGGGAAATAACAGTAGGTTCCACCGAGATCCCCTTTTTCAGGCGCCTCGGAGTTTGGGCCCTGCGAGCTGGGTTACTGCAAAGTTTCCGTAGCTGGCGCGTGGGTGCGTTGGAGCTTGGGAATGGGTGATGACTTTGTTTCTTTGACCTTGTGGCTCAGGTTTAACTTTCCAGCTGAATTTCCCATAGTTCCTGGCTGTCGCTTAGACCTCCGTGTGCTTGTTATGACAGATTTGAAAGCCACATTGAGAACGAACTTTAAATTAACCGAGGTTTATTCTGTTTTCCTTTCTAAGTGTTAGGGGCTGGTGTTGGTGAACAAAGTGTTTAGCAGTTACAGTGAACGATTCTGTAATTCAGGTGCTGAATTTTAGACCTGAGTTATTATTGAGGGCCAGCATTTCTCTACTGCCTTTGTTTAAAAATGAAGATAATGTGACTTTTAACATGGGACATAACATTAGTAGACATATTTATCCAGTTTTAGGAACAGGGACCCCCCCCAATAAAAGATAATATCATTGATGCTGTTGTCACACACAGGTTATTATTATTATTATTACAGTGGTTTATGTCTTCGACACTTTAGGAAAAATGCATTCTAATTGATTTTTACCTTGTTATTTAAGTAAAACTGCTTAAGGGTGGGGAAGTTCTATCATTTCACTGCTGTAAAAAGTTGTATTACTGCTGTTCTTCTGAAACAGCTGAGTTTGCCTTCCATTACTTTAAATAAAAAGCAAAATAAGTTTTAATGAAGTTTGGTCATACGGGTTTTTTTGTATCTCATTTAGTCTGTTCGTACTACAGTAGGGTAATTTCGTGCAGATTTGTGACACAATTTTTCCTCGTTATTCCTTCCAGCCCTTTGAATTTGAAAATTACCAGATCCTGCGCTGCCCCTGGAGAAATCTGTCAAAGAGCTAATTTGTTTGCAGACAATACAGTGGGGACATTTTGAAAGATGGCTTGCTTTCTTGCACTTTCCAAACTAAAACACTTATCACACCCCCCTCCTTTAGAAGAAAAACTTGGAAAACTGACTTTAATGGGATCCAACTTGGTTGAGCTTTGGCAGGTCAATCACAAATGAATTGTCTAGGCAACTAGTCTAATAAAGTTACAACATCTCACAGCAGTTGTGCTTTTTTTGTCAGTTGAAGTTCCTCCAAATATTTAACTAAGTTTATTTCATGACACAGTTGTATTTTGCACGTGATGAAAAGCCTCTTTGCCTTTTCTTCCAGAAAGGGACAACAACATAATCTTTAATCTGTTTTGTTATTCACATGTGACTCTTTGGCTAGATACCAGCTTTTGGGGCATCCTAGTTACTGGAAGGGGAAGTGGGTATTTTGGTGTATCTCAGTCCCAGGGCTCAGGAGATGTGAGGGACCTCGTAAAGCACTTAGTCTACAGTGTGAGAGATACTTAGGAGTCTTTTGGTGTTGTGTCACAAGCACTGCAGGTTAAATGTGTGCTCAGCAGGTTGGGACCTCAGCTGTTCACCCCATCCTTTCACAAGTTGCTGGTGGCTTGCACATAAAGCACCTTCAAAGTTTCTAGCCCAGTATGTTATGGGATATGGAACTGGTGGGATTTTTTACTGTAGCAGACAAGGCTTAAACTCTGGCAATGGAGGAGCTGCTCCTTATCTCGCATAGCCACCCTCTGCAGGAAGCCCCTCTGCAGGGGAGCGTGACAGATCCTGGAGGTACTAATCCATTCCCATGCCTAAACTGAATGCCTCAGGTTTGTGAATCAACACCCAGAGTTCTACTGAAATCATGGTACAGGGCGTGGCTCCTAGAGGCTGATCTGTTTGGTGGAGTTACCTCCTTGCTGTTTGAGCAGCAATGTTCTTTTTGCTCTGCTTTTCTTCCTGCCCTATCCCTCTTCGCTGTGTGGCCCCAGATGATGCAGGCCTACCTCATGCCATGTCTGTTCTCACCTTGCCTTTCCATAAGCAGATTAAACTTGCTATGCCTTCAAGAAACAGTGGAGTTTCAAGTTTTTATTTTGTTTTTTATTCCCTGATGTGTTAGTGATTTCATTTGACTCCTGTGATGCCCAGGTGAGACCCAGAGCCAGGGTAAGACAAGTAGCTGCTACGGGGCAGGAGGGGAAATGGAAAACCTCTCTGTTGGTGGCAGTGAACTGGTAGACCCTGTCTGCTTGTGAAGCCTCCCCTGACACAGTGCCCTGAGCAGCACAGAGACCTGAAGCTTGGCCTGAGAAGGTTTTAAAAGCTTTGAGGTGTCTAGTGGAATGGGTCCTGTGCTCTTGCCTCCTCCACATGGCACCTGCAGCATCCCCTTTGCTGCTTCCAGCACTGGGCAAGCTTGTTCAAGGAGCTAGAAAGCTGTTCAGCCTCGTTGGTGAGGTCATTCTCTGCTGATTCAGCAAGATGCATTGGCTTCTGGGACTTGGACAGCAGAAGCAGCAGCTGCAGGGGAGCAGTCAGGCCTTTTTGATTGGAACTGGGCAGAGTGATACCTCTGTTGTCGGCAGCACATGGCTGGATTGGTTTGGGCACCTTCCATCTTGTGAGCTCTCTCTCTGTTCATAGCAGTGACACGCCTCTTGCCCGACTTCCCATTTGAATGCTGAGCATCAGGGAGAGCTGGAAAGAGATGTCAGTGCGCTGCTTGCCGCAGCGGTGCCCTCCAAGGTCCCATGGGGTGGAAAGCAGCTATGAGCCACGTGGGTGACGTGAAGAGGGCTGCGTCATCCAGCCAACATTTCAGCTAAAGCAATTGCAATCACCCCCTCCCCCTGCTTTTATTTTATTTGGGAGCTCAAGGTACCAGTTTTAATACAGGTTTTTTCTTGCGGCCCTGCTGAGGGGGTGTTGGAACAGCTACCTGCACCAGCGTAGGGGAAATCCTAAAGAGAGAATCTGGGAAAACACCAGTGTGCTAATAGGCTGTTCTTGCAGCAAAACCTAGCTTTGGCAGAGATAATATTGTATGGGAACTGGTGGCCTTAAAAGGTCACGTGATGAATTCCTGGCTTGCTCACATGCGAGGGCCCCCACTGGAGCAGTGAGTCATTCAAACGGTGTTCTCGGGATGGTTCCCGTTTCTGAGTAGTAACTTGATTACGCTACCTGCGTTGTAATGAGAGCAAGTGTCTGCTAGACAGTAAATATTTGGAACTGTCCCTTCTAAAGAGGTTACCAGCTGAGATGTCAGGGTGTCTTATTGTCTGAGTGCCTGACAAATAACAGCTGGGACAGACTTACATCTGCTGTTTAAACAACTGTGTTCTGGTGAGGGAGCTGCGTCAGCCTGAAAATACTGCATTAGCAATGGTAAAACTAAGCTTAATCAAGTATCAGAGGAAAGTCCTCAGACTGTGTCTCTAAGAGGCCCACTTTGAGGCACTTGATCTGCATGAGGAGACTGCAGGGCTCTCCTGATGCAAGGGGGTCTGATTGCCTTTAAGTACTTTTGTTTTGAATGGGAGGGAAGAGGCTGATGTAGTTTGGTGGTAAGGTCTGGGGGCTTGCCTGTGCCTGTGGGGTGGCTGGGGAGAAAGCATAAAAATGTTTAATTGGAAAAATGCACAATGGAAATTGGTGTCATGGGTCCACCAAAAGCATGAAATAACCCCCTAATCATGTAGGAGATAAGAGGGAAGAGGGAGCGTAGGGGCACTTTGAAAGCCAAGGCAATTAGCTTGTGTTTGATGTGGCGGAGGCTAAAGAGATGCAAAGAGGAGTGTCTGATCTTTGAAAGGCCTTCTGGTTGGAAATGCAAGCCCTGGTTGTAGTTACTAAAAAAAGAGTAACTTGCTTTGAGCTCAGTCCTTGTTCTGACCCATCCTTAGCATCTCCTGGTGAGTTGCACCCCTGTGAATGCTTAGGCAAGGTGGTGTGTGAGGACTGCTATGCAGGAAGAGCTGAAAGGTGAGAGACCTGGGAAGGAGCTCAGGCTGGCTCAGGCTTAAAGTGCGGACCAGAATGCCAGATTGGGAGTAATGTTTGCTTTGCAGGTTGCAGAAAGAGATCAAAAAGATGACTGGGGGACAAAACCTATTGGTTTTGGTTTAGCCGCATGGATTTCGAGGGTAGTCGTCCATGGGGAGGTGTGACAACAAAGTCAGGCTGAGAGTTAGGACAGAAGAGGGTAGATCTGAGGGAATGAAAAGTAACAGGAAGGCTCTTGGCTTTGTCTGCAGGAAATGTTACCCAGAAAGAAGGTACTGAAATTAAGTATGCTGCTGTGTGCCTTCGAGAGTAAGGGGCCTTATGTTTTCTCCACCTGGGATCTGCATTGTCCCATGAACCTGTAATGCCTTAGCTAATGCAAAACACGACAAACTGCTGTGAGCAAAGAGCTGGAATGACCTAAATTCAGATTTTTTTTCTCCCGAATGTTGGTGGTTGAAGATCTTTTTAATGAAGCAGCGTGTCATAAGAGCAGACCCTGAGCAGATCAACAGTGCGGCAAGCTTTCCCAGAGTTTCGAAATCAAACTTCAAGAAAAATATTAGAGACCCTTATGTTAGTTTGCTCAGTTGTTCAGACAGCTGGATCTGGCTATTTTAGTAATCTAACGTAGAATCAGCGTAGCAGGATTAAGGGAATGAGGCAAAATTAACTCGGGTGCATTTGGGCCTGGTGTGAGGAATCCTTGGAATGATTTGGGTCTGGTACAGGAATGTGGGGAATGGTGGTGATTGCTAGTAGGGGAAGAAGCTGGGTGCTGCTGGCCCCTTCAGAACAGTGCATGAATTAGGCATGCACCAATGTACAGTGAGAGATCAGGGACCTGCTCTTCATCCATATCTCATGTAGTTCTTCGTGTTTTCTTCATACAATTTGCATTTTGTATGCATTTAATGTGGTCCAAGAGCTGGACCCAGTGCTATATGCAAAATGGAGCAGAAGCTACTGTTGGTTAGAGTGATGTGAGCAGCAAGCCCTATGCTTTCTAGTCTCATTAGCTGTGCGTCTGCCCTTTGCTTCCACCTTTGTGGTGGATATGAGGGGAATCTTTAAGAAATACATGCGTGATGTACAGTAATGGCATGACAGAAGCCGAAGTGTTGCTTCATTGATGGCCCTTTGTTTTGGGAAGGAAGAAAATGAAGGATCAATGAACTAGGTGGCAAGTTCTCTTCAGTTGCTCCTGCATGTGTGTGAGAACACAATCATTAATTAGTTAATAATCAGAAGAGAGTGATGAATGTGAGCTGCAGAAACCTGATAAATGATGATAAACCTGTCAATATTTATAATAGGTAGTAATGTCTCATTACCTGCAGATGAATACACAGAGCTGAAGAAAGAGTTTCCTAATACCATTAATTTTGTCTTTAAGGTTTTCACCCATTTCTCTAAACTTTGAGTTTATGTTTGTCTAAGCCTTACAACTATTCTCAATGGAATTAAGAGCACAGCTCACTAAATTAGACATAATTGGACTGAACTGGGGTTTAGATCCCTTCAGAGAAATGAAGCAGTTAATGTGAGTGAAAATGGAAATTAGTTTCTTTTGAGGACTAATGCAGTGGGACAGACTGCACCGGCCCTCCTGAAGAGGCTGAGCAACTTTCCTCAGCACAGAAAACGGTTTTGTTTTTAAACTCATGATGCTGTTGTGTTTCCCTTTACATTACAGCCTCTTCCCCCCAAAGATGCATATTTTCTTCTCCTTCGCATGCATTTTAATTTGCAACAAAATACTGTTGTTTTATTCGTTTTGATTATTCAGTTATTTAAAGCAGGTCGCTTGATTTGAAAATCTAAATTTGCCAAGAATCACATCAAACTTTCCCAAGAGACTGGGGCAAAAAGGTTCCTACTCCCTGGAAGAGTAAGGTTATGCTGCAGGTCTGGTCAAATTTGAGAATATGAGGGGTTTAATGGATTTACATTTTACTCAGTTGTCACTGATCCTGCTTTTAAAACTGAATTAATGTACAGGGTGAACAGGGATTATAATTATGCTAGCTGCTAGTAAAAAGTGCTTATAGTCTTACGTTTAATAGTGATTTTACATTTAATTTTGCTCTTCATACTGGAAACTATCACAGCATTTTACAGATCCAAAGGGTTATCTGCCAGATGCAGTGACTTCTGAATTTTGGTCGTGAATCTTTGGGGTGATACGTAGTCACTGTTTTCCTGAATGCATCACGACTGAAATAAATTCAGAGCTGGAGGAATATTTAGTTTTGCCATAGTTAATATTTTGTCGTAACACTCAGAGCTCAATTTAAAAAGGAGACAAGTTGTACTTCATTCGGGTCCCCAGTCGCTTTGCACCCTAGCTCCTTGCAGAGTCTGCAGATGGTAGACTTTATGTGTCTATGTGTATGCATACATCGGGCTTTAAAATGGTTTGCTGACTGGGGGAGGTCTGGAAAGAAAGGCAAGGAAATCTTTGAATGAAGTGAGGAGTGCTAAGATATTCACTGGTATTGCCTTTCTTGTGACTTCAAGGAATTGTTGGTGCTAATTCTTAGGGTGTCATCTCGAAGTAGCCATCCGTGGATTATCTCCAGATAGCCAAGTGCCCTTAGAGCCGGTAAAGTAAAGGCTGTTCATGTGTTTGCAGGACTTGCAGTTGTCTTACAGGAATGAATGAGTAAAATTTATCATTTTAAAAAAAACTCTTTTAATGAATGTGTGTTGCAGCATCTCAAAGCCCTTTAAGAATTAGATTGTTACTTTCTGTGTCTATTTGCTGCAAGTCTTCAGTCAGTTGCTACCACTCAGTTAATGCTGTATGCAACTGCAGAAAAGCTTCCCAGAGTTTACATGCCTTTGTTCATTGGTGTGGCATTTTTATTCCTCCTGAGTTTGTGTGTTTTAGATTTATGAGAAGGATGATGTGAGACACGGGAATGTAATCTGAGTGTTGACCCATTCCGTATTTCTTCTATTTAATATCTGGTCTCAGCATGTGAAAACTCTGAAGCCAAATTATTCCATCTGTGGTATTGGCAGTAGAGCAGAATGGGGTCCTTTTTCGTGAGGTGGATTATGTGGCTGTGAAAGGCAGCTTTGAGGAGTGCAGCAATGCCAGGTGGAAACAATTTGGCTTAATTAAGGGCTTCTGAACTGAGAACTGGGAACCCTAATGCACACTTTGTTGCCTGTAGAAGCAGGGGTACAGCACTTCTCTTGGGTCCTGCCCAGCACCTGGAAAGGGGATGATAAGAGGAATGTTGTTTGTATGTTGATTTGAAATGCTGTTGCAGCAGGCTAGTTCCTAATGAAAATAAATACATGGATCTCCCCATTCAGATGCTTTAGTGGGTTTTGGAAGAGAATTGTCAGGAATGTGGCATCTTTCTGATCCCAGTTTGGTGCTGCAAGCATTTGGATGGTACACGACAGTGAAAGATGGGATTATCTGTGGTTCCTTCACGTAATTAACAGGGCTTCAGTGGCAGTATTTTGGGAGTACAGCTGAGTAATAAGACAATGATATGTAATTAAGATTTGCTGTTCTACCAGAGGAACTTGAAACCTATGCTTCAGGAACAGAGATGTAAGTCACGGTTAATTAGTTGAAATGGCTTCTGCTGGATTGAAATGGATTATGTTGGAAGGCAATACACTTGGTTCGAAAGCTAGTTAATTAAATAATTAAAGGGTAAGGAAGCAGTTTTTAATGACCACGACCCATTTCATACCTTTTAAAGAAAAATATGCTTCTGAAAGGAGCTTCCTTGCTGTGTGGCAAGCCAATAGAAATTCTGAAGAGAATTAAAATCTATCGAATGTGGAAGCTGAAAAAGAGATATTTTTTTTTCTTCACATATATTAGCAAATCCAGAGAAAATATTTCAGACATTACAGCGCAGAGTCACAGGGAACTGCAAAGTTTTCCCCCCATGATAATATTCTGTGCCTAATAACTGAGCCCCCCAAAATCTAGTTTTAATCCCAGTTTCACGAAATGTCTTCATGGGATTTATATGTACATATATTTTGTGCTTTCTGTCCTGAATAGTTCAGTTTCTTTGTAATCGCATTGTTTGCGATGATCAGATAAGCACATGAGCAGAGGAGCAATTCCAACAGCTGTAACGCGGCCAGGATTCATGCATATATCAGAGCAGTTATGCCAGACATGTTGAAGAATGGCAAATATCTTTTCATCAGCTAGACTCATGTTATCCTGAAGTTTTCCTTCATGGTACAAAGCAATTTCTATACAAGGTTACAGGCTGTTGTCTGTAGGACTTGGTTCTTCCAGGTATTTCACATGGGAGAACAGTAAATAGTCCCAGATTGTCTTTTATTTTTTCTTTTCCTCACAGAAGTACTTTGATTTATTCAGGTTAATTATTTTAAAAAGGAGGAATGTTGCGCAGAAGTATTTCTTTCCCAAAATGCTTGCATGTATATATGCAAAATAGGAATGAAAGAACAATGTGCTGTGTGGAAGAAAACCTTGCCTGATACTGATGTTCTTTTTTTTGTTTTTTTTTTTTTTATTTTTCCGCTCTCTTTCCTTTCCCCTTCTTTCTTTCTCCTTCCTTGCCATCCTTCAACTTTGGACGTGCAGGTTTTAGTTGCAAGTTCACCAGTACCTGATGTTAATGAAGACAGTTTGGAGCATGATGCCCCACCCCAGGAGCCACAGCAGCCAGGAGCTATTACAGCCCCTCAGGAGCTGGATGGGCAGCAGGCAGAGGTGGCTTCACCCTTTGCAGGACCATCTGGGGAGCAAGCAGAGGCTGCTGGAACAAATGGTAAGTGAAAACCTGTGTTTAGTGCAACGACTGTACAGGCCTGGATGCAAAATGGAGTGAGCAGTTGAAATGGGGCTCAACTAGCCAGCTCCTAGTGATCAGGTATTACTCAAGTGATCTCTTGGTTGCTCAAGTGCTTCTTCCAGGGTATTGTTTTGCTGAGACATGTTTTCCCTGTAGCAGACTTTGACTATCAAATGGGTTGTGGATTGCAGCTGTCAGTCTCAGTGGCATGGGATGCTACCCATTTTCCTGCAGGGGTGGTTCTCTGCTCTCAGTGCACCCTGCAGGACCTCTGCTTGCCTGCTGCCCATCGCTCAACCAGTCATCTGAAAGTTTCCACTTCTTCCATTAAGAGTTTTCACTGCACAGCCCTGTCTCTTCCTTCATAGGGCAGAAATCTATTTATGTTCATTCATTAGTGATACTGATGATGATAAACTGTTTTGAACTCAGGAGGTGACAGGCTGCTGATTCGTTGGCTCTACCTTGATTAAAATTCCCTTTCCTACTCCTTTTAATCAAATACACATTTCGACCACAAAACCTTTCTCACTTGAGGCACCCCAGTCTGCTCTGACCTAGGCATCTCTTTCTCACCTAGCTGCACAATCAGATGTGCTGCTCTTTCTCCTGTGCTGCCCACCCCTCCTGCCCTCATCAGCATCTTGTGGCTGCCCCTTTCCCTCTGCTCCCATTCACAGCAGCATGGCAAGAGATCTGCTTCCGTGATCCTGCTGCATCCTGACCTTTTTGGCAGGGGTGGCAAGAGGGAGGGGTAGTTTTCAGTCAGAGCAGGCAACTAATACTGGTGTGAGAGGGTGGGATGGGGAAGGAGTAGGAGGGAGCGCATTCTTCGGTGTCAGGCTGTAGGGCAGCTCAAGGCATTTGTGTAGCCCTTTGTGTACTTTGCGGTTTGGATTCTAACAAAGGCAATTCTTTGCCACATCTTCAGTATAATTGCCATAACACTATTATCCCTATAGAAGGTTGCCGTGGTTTATGCTGAGAGTTTGTGCTTTCTTTTTAACCATATTGGTAGAGGTTTTCGGCGCTGTAGAACTGGGAGGCAACGTGTTTTATCTCTTACATGTGATAAACACTGATTCTCTTGAAAATTTCACTGTTAAGTGGATAGGGATGGAGAGAGGATACTCATTAAGAGTCATGAAGGAAAGGAAAATACGTGATGATCTGAAGTAGTGTCAGAAGATTTAATGTTGATATTCAACTTCTGGATCATGTAACAGTCAACGCCTTTAAAAGGCATGAGTGTCAAGTTGAAGATTATAGTTCTTGTTGAATAATTCTTGGTTGTAGCTTTAGTTGTACAGAAATTGTGTTCCTAGGATATGTAATGAAGAAGAGGTGAGAAGCTCCCTTTAATGCAGACATGCAGTTACATGAGACTAAATGCATGATGTGTTGGAAAAGACCTGTAAGATCATCAAGTAGGCAGTGTTAGGAGTTTGTATATGGGTAGATTGCTTGAAAATTCTTCACTTTCTTTCATAATATTTTTTCGTGTGGTCATGTGATATTGATGTTTTAATTGGGATTTATTTCACTGCTGTCAGTGGAACCAAGCCTACACAGTAGCGTAATTTCTGTGAAAGGAAAAACACTTCTATGGGCTTGCTCACAAAGGAAAAAAGCCCATTAATGGAGATGATGCAGCATTTATTTTCTGGTAACAAAGCCGAAAATGACGTCATCCATAGGCACAAATAAAATCTGTCTGGTAAAGGACTGGAAAGATAGCTCCTCAAGTAAAGACTACATTAAGATATTCCTAACTTTACACCCACCCCTCTGGACCTTAGAATCTGGTGCAGATGCGTAAAGGTAGGGAAAAGATATCTCTTAAATACTCTATGCAAAGGAACCTCTGCACATCGAGCAATATTATTTTAGCTCTAGATTTCTTCACATTTCCCCACTCATTCTTTACTTCATCTTCTTTTCAAAGTCTATAAAATTGGAAATAAAGCATCGTGGCACTAAGCACTGAGGTAATTGACTGCAGTCAAGGAATGTTTATGATTGAAGGGGTTTTCTGTTGGCTGGTTTGTTCTTGTTGTCATTATTTGAATCTCACATTCACAAAGCCATTTGATGGATGATCCAGACTCATCAAAGCTGCCACTACCAGATTAAATTAACCAGGAAGTCGGGTAAATCAACTGGGAAGTTGGTGCTGGCAATGGAAGCCAAAGGCTGTGAACGGCTGGTTGAGGCAGCTGTGTATCATCAGAACTGTGGAGATATCCAACATACCCCACAGAAATATAATAGAAGGTCACCTATATCATATACTGATCCTTTTTGTTTTATTTAGTCATATTGCATCCATTTTACTAGCAGTAAGAGCTGCTAGTTATGTTACTATACAAGTATTCAGAGTAATACCTTTCTGAAACCCTGGACAGCAAAATTTGAAACAATTTAGAATGTAATTATGACTGTAATTATGGCTGTAGAGATTTCCAACTCGAAAAATGAAAAAATAAAAAACACCCAAATGAAAAACCCCAAAACAAACAAACAAACACCCCCAAGAAAGAAGAACAAAACCCCAACAGCACCAAAAACCCCAACCCCCTAAGTGACTGTTAATCAGCAAAGAAGCAAATGTATCAGTATGGAGAAACAGTTGTGTTTCATATGTCTTTTGTTTATGAGGGTAAACTACTTTGGGCTTCTAGCTGTGGTCTCATGAGGTTTGGTCTGGATACTTTGTGGCATCAAGGACATCAAGGAGGTGTTGCAGAAATGGGAACTGAAGCAGTCTGCTGCTTAGAAAGTGGCAATTTCTTGCTGTGGAGCTGTCATCCCCTCTCTTTGGGGCAAAAATACCCAACCAAGAGGTACTTGAAAGTTTCAAGTTGGGGACTTTGGGGTGTAATGATATGGGTGGAAAAGCTGCCCAGCGGAAAAGGGCCTGGGGGTGCCGGTTGATGGAGCTGAACATGGGCCAGCTTGTCTCCAGGCAGCCAAGGAGGCCAAGAGCATCCTGGCCTGTATCAGAAGCTGTGGCAGCAGGGCCAGGGCAGTGATCATCCCTTGTACTTGGCACTGGTGAGGCTGCCTGTTGAATTCTGTGTTCAGCTCTGTGCCTCTCACTACAAGACAGACCTTGAGGTGCTGGAGCAGGTCCAGGAAAGGGCAACACAGCTGGTAAAGGGTCTGGAGCACAAGACTGATGAGGAATGGCTGAGGAAACTGTGGTTGTTTAATCTGGAGAAAGAGGCGCAGGGGGACCTTATCGCTCTCTGCAACTGCCTGAGAGGAGGTTGTAGCGAGGTGGGTGTTGGCCTCTTCTCTCAGGTAACAAGTGATAGGACAAGAGGTAACAGTCCAAGTTGTGCCAGGGGAGGTTTAGATTGGATATTAGGAAAAATGTCTTCATTGAAAGGGCTGTCAAGCGTTGGAACAGGCTGCCCAGGGAAGTGGTTGAGTCAACATCCCTGGAGATACTTGAAAGATGTGTAGATGCGGCACTTATGGAGACGGTTTAGCGGTGGACTTGGCAGTGCTCAGTTACAGGTTGGACTTGATCTTAGAGGTCTTTTCCAACGTAAACGGTTCTATGTAATGATATTAATTGCGCGCCAGCAGCGCCCCCTCTGCGGAGCGAGGGGCGTGCCCAGACCAAGCACTGCCCCCCTGGGACGAGGCGATGGGCGGTGCGGGCCGTTTCAGCCCGGCGTGCTCGGCAGTGCCTCGGTCCGGTCCCTGCTGCGCTCCGCCTTCCGCCGCGCCGGGGGGATCTCAGAGCGAGAGGGGAGCGTCTCATGGTCAGAGCAGCTCGGCAGTGCTGGGACCGTAGCGATGACGGGTAAGGCGGTGCGGCGCTGCTGGGGTGCAAGCGCGCTCGTTTGGGTTTATTTTCCTGCGTGTGAAAGGTCTGGCTTAAATACTTTTATCCCAATGAGAACCGTTTTCAGGCTGAAAGGTTGCTGAAATTTAAAAATCTCATGTGTCCCCAGTCAGGATGTATGACGCTAAACAGGTTTTTTTTTCTGCAGTCCCAGAATATGATACAGAATTAAGAAACAGAAAGAAAAATGACCACATTGATGAGGTTATGTTTGTCAAGCAATAAGGTAGTGCAATATGTTGAGAGCCAAACTTGGCAAAAATGAACGAAATGTAGAAGTTAGTATCATTTATATCCTGTAAAAATATCTGTGTTGAAATGAAGCTGTTACTCTAGAGTTGTTTTAATTTGAATGGATGAAAATCCAGACGAGACCACACCGTGGCAGGGCGGGGGTGGCCGTGCGTGTGTACATGCATGTGTGGTGGCAGGGTCTCAGCCTGGGGTAGGAAAAACTCACTGCTATGTTCACTGAACTTGGGACATCTTATTAGACAAAGTAGTGTGTGATCCACTGAAGTATGAGAGCTAATACCATAAACTGAGTGGGCTTTCTGAAAGCATCTTAGTGTTTGGAGCCGCAAAGAATTAAAAGGGAAAAAAGATTTTTTTTTTCTTTCTTTTTTTTTTTTTTTTTTTTTTTTCTGGTTTTGCACAAACTTGTATCTTTCTCTGGGAAAAAGTGGCATTGCAAAATTTAAATAAACAAACTCACTCTTTTTCCCCCTAATGCATTTGAATTTCTGCTAGATTGGTGATACATGTCTTAAACAATCTAGGAAATCTTTTTTATTTCACTGTATTAATAAGTATTTACTTTCTAATATTGTATTAGCTGGAGCTAGCGAATTAATTCAGTGGATAGTGGGGTTTTTTTCATGCAAAATACTTTAGCTTGATAATACGTATTGACAATAAAGCCTGTAGAAGTCTGGCCCCGTTTGGAGCTGACCCTGGAGAGGACTGTACGTGATTTGAATCAGTTAGTACGGGAGGAGATATCCTACTGCTGTTTATAATAGGGGTTTCATTAAACTTGATGTTTAATGAGCTTATCACATGCTGAGTCTTTTTCCTCAAGGGTTCTCTATTTTTTAAATTTCCTTTTATTGTTAGTAATTAAAGGTTAAAACTGTTTCTCAAAAGTGATCTCTTTTATAGGGTTGCACAGTTTGATCGTTTGAGGTTTTCCGTATTTAATAATTCTTGTGGAAACTTGGGATTTTCACTACAGCACAGCTGCTTCTACAGTATGTTTACCAAGAACTGCATCTAGCTAGTAGTACAAATTATTGCTTCTTTGAAGGGATAGAGTACCTCTCATTGCTGGTATGTGGGAGTGTCTTAAGCTATCATATGTCTAATTCATGCAGATGCAGCTGTATCTCCTTTGTGGTGAGTTGGTCTGTCATGTTTCTGTTACTCTTTATGCAGTCATTTTGATAAAGAAAATTTTCAATCTGTTTTTCATTATATGTTTTTATTAACCATTAGGGGTCCTTAAAAATGTTCCAGCATTTACTGATCTGTATTGCTTATCCTTGTATTCCTCGTTCCTAGCAGAGCAGATTTCTTTCTTTTTTTCCTTTTCCTCTGCTCAAATCCCCTAGTGCTAGTGCTGCGTTGATCTTATCCTTCGTGAGTACGTTTTAAAGTGGAGCCTGGTCACGGAATGTGAGACATGGACAGCATGGGTAACTATGAAACTTCATGAATATTTGTAGCATGCTTGGTTTGGTTCCCAAGCAGAATAGCTGGACTAGTTGAGAGCAGTTTATTATTATGAGTTCATTTAATGAAGAATCCATAACTACAGTAACTGCATATCCAAGCCATTGCTAATGATCATTCCAGTTTAAAAACAGACAAAACCATTTTAAAATAAATTTAATGTTTTGGTTTTATTTTTAATTTTTAATTCATTTCAATGTTTCTTGAAACATTAAAATGAAAGAAGTGGTTTAAAGTCTTGAATGAATGAAATACATCAGTTCCCTTGCTGGAATTTGAGCAGTTGGTGTCTAGGTTGGAGCAGACAAGCAAAGCTAAAGCAAAATCTTAACAAAAAAGAGTTTCTGAGGAATGTTACAGTGTCACAGCGGAAATGATTGTGCTTTCTTATACGTTATTTCAAGTATGATGTCTTTTTCTGGGGACGTTGCTTTTGCTTTCTGAAGTTCAAAGCCAGGGAAATCGTGGGTATTTTGCAACTTTCTCCTTTTTGCCATTTTTAAAAATGGACATGCAAAAGTATGTGAGATTTTAAAACTTAACTCTGCAGTTGCCACCCCAGTACCAGAGAACTGAAGACTGAACTTAGTGGTATTTTTTTCTAAAGCTTTGAAAGAACAATACGGTTAGAAAGCTCATGACTTGTGTGTATGCCCTGTGAAATCTAGTATGCAAAAATCTCTGTGAATCCTCCCTCATTATTTAATTATTCTGAAAGAACTCCCCCCCATAATTAACATGGCGAGTCAGCCTTTAGAAATAATTGAGTGAATAGAATAGGGAAGGAAATAGCGTGTGCTTTCCATGAAAGAAGTTTCTGTACATTGGAAACAAATATTGTGAGTAGTAGGGAAAGGAAGGAAGAATTGGTGAAATTTATTGTCAAGACAGAGGTGTCACAGAAGTTAAGCCTTGTAGTTAAAACAAAGTTAGAAGTGTAACACCTGGACATATCTCTGTATTATTTTGTTACTGCAAAGTGGGTAGTGCCTTTGATTTATTAAACCCAACCTACTGAAACTTGTTAAAAGAATGGGGACTTGCAGCGCAATGTCCAGTTTTTACACTCTGCATTGGAAACCTAGAAGCACAGCTTGGCGCTTTTTTTTTTAATTGCTAAAGTATTAAATTCCTCTAATAATTCCAACTATCTGCTGTGTACTAAATAAGTCTGTTCAGGGCAGATTTTTCATAGCTATTGTCATTTCAATCTGTGAGTTTTTTTTGTTTTAATTAGTGCTTCTTCATCATTATCAGTTTTTACCTTTTCTTGACTTTGTCTTTGAATGTTTCTAATAATAATTAGAAGATTTGTGCAGTTAAGGGCAAACTGCATTTAACAAAAACTTGGTGTATCATGGACACTTGGTTCAAATTATCTGTTTTAATTGCCTGCTGTTTCAGTGCCATGTGAGCTGTAGAGCAGTAAGTGTTTTGTACAAGTCGTATTCGTAACAAATGTAGATACAGATGAGCAGTGATTGTAAAATACCCCTTCAGCCCTGGCATTCATTTACGTTCATACAAACCTACAGATAGTATTGTGTATGTGACTGAAAGCACGATTTGGCTCTAAATACTTAAAACACTGAATAAATGAAAACAGCGCAAAGTCCTCTGGAGCCTTTCAGTGGCCAGAGGAGTTTGGAAGGCGGGCGCTGGGTGTGTGTGACATCCATCTGAGAGATTGAGAATGTAGGGAATTCATGGAAAAAATCCAGCGACGTGCTGCAGATCCTTAGGGGGAAAAGTCAACCAGCTCCAGATGTTGACATGGTTGACTGCGAGCACATGAAGTGCTGTGGATTTAACTCTTGCAGTCAGAGTGCTTTTTTTGGTTTTTAAACTGTGGTGACTACCACGAGAAAAAGACATTTTCACTTCTAGAGACAGATGAGATGATGGAGCAGTTAAATTGCTCTGCCAACAGCCTTCTAAAAGCGCAGGGTTCTTTATTAATTCCATTTTTAATGGGATGAGACAGGAATTCAGTCATTTTGAAAAGACTAATTTTTCTAATATCTGATCAGTATACTTCCAATAAAACAGAAATAAATTCCTACTGTGGACTAAGCTACCTATGAAATTGTGTGATTAAGCACTTCTGATTCTGTAAGGCTGTCAGTCGTGTATGTTTCTTTCAGAGTAAAACAAACCACTTGCAGGTATTAAAACACAAGGAACACCTTGATTCAATTGAAAACGTTTGAGAGCTGAACTGGTACATAAGCCATTAGAATAGAATTTCAGCGTTAGTTCTTACCACAGTGAATTTAAATGGCAAAGTGGATCAATTTTATTATATCACCTTTGATTTTTATCGCTGCCTCTGGGTATGTTTTTATTGCATTGTTTTCCTTGACTAGCACATAGCTGGTGAATTGCAGCTGTGCTCAGGACAGACCTAGAGAAATTGGTTTGTTTTACTAGATTTATTCTTCTTTATTTTTTTGTCCTAAAGATGCTTTCAAATACAGTGTATTAATTCGGAAAGTACTGGTTGTCTTGCCAAAGTACCTGTGGTACTGACACTCTGCAGTACTCTGAACAACAATACCTTGTGTAAATAACTTCTGAACCTTTCCAAGTGGAGTTACTCATGGTTTACTTTGCGTTCAGAAGTGCACGAACAATGTTTGGGCACCAAGAATGCCATTAATAAAAACATCACTAAAGAATCTGACTGTGAAATATAAATTTCAGTGTGTAGAGTTGACTTCATGGGTCTTCTGTTTCTATTGTGCTCCACTGAATATGAAAATGCTCTTTCGGGTGTATCTTGTGGAAGCACTGCAGGCTGGTCACACACCAGTGGCAGCCTCCAGGCAGCTGGCAGCATGCAGGCAAATTTCCTGAATGGCATCTCTCTTCAAATGCTGAGGAAGGGCACCAGAAATTCAGTTTAAAAGTCTCTTCCAGGGATTTACATGGGAAAGAAGTAGACAAAGAAGAGACTGGAAGCAACAGGAGCAGGTCATTTAACAGCTGACATTCAAGCTCTGTGTTACCTTGGGGATGAAATGCCTTCTGGACAGGTTAAATGCTTTTTGTTTGGAACTGAAGGGGGGGTGCTTGGACTAAGTCTACAAGTATACACACTGTGTGCCTTTCGGGGAACAATGGATGTGTGATGTGTGTAGCATAGTTGCAGCTGTTCAGACTGGTATTGGAGGTACATGTTCAGACATTTCTGTTAGTTTTTCCTTTGGAAGTTTATTCAATGAAGTATTGCCAGGTAGCATGTTTGCTGGACTCACAAGGGAGACCTAATTACTATCAGCCTGATTTAACAGTTTTGAAAGTGTATCACTGTGCCTCCATAGTGTGTTCTCTATTGTTATGATTGCATTTGCACTCTTAATACATACCCATACCTGCAGATTTTCTAACAGCTATTCAGCTCTTTTTCACCTGCAAAGCATTTTACAGAGTCATAATCTTTATCTTAAGGTGTTATGAACAACTATTCTAAACAGAAGAAGCAAAAATCCTTTGAATGCTTATTGTGAACACGAAGGGGTGCCTTTACACACTTTGGAAATGGAATACCTCGTTCATTTATATTCTGTTTTATTCCACTTTATAATAATCTTGTTTACCAGTAAAACCTTGAAACTTCCCTTAAACAATAAATTTTTGTTCTAGGAATAAGTAAAAAAAGAGATGCAGATGTTTCATGATTGTTTTGAGCATCAAGACTTTCAAAATGGTAAACATGCATTCCTGGGGCATGTTTGCAAGAAGAAGGGGATCCTCCTAGAAAGCTGTGTCTCTAGCTGCTTACCAGTTGCCTGAACTGAGTCACGAGTGCCTTTTTTGACCTCTCCTTCACTCCTACTGCCTCCCTGCTTCTGGTCTTTCCCGCTTAGACCCAGCATTTCCCACTGGTTCTCAGCCCCATTTTTTCATTCTGCCTTTCTCTAAGTCATGTCAGATGGAGCTAGAGATGTCCATGTGGCTAAAGACAAACATGTTGGTGTTAATGCAGGACTGAGGAAAAACAGAAGGGAGACTATAGACCTTGTTTTCACCAGAGACAAGAGGCCTGGCTTCTGAACAAATTTTTACTTCCTAAATGATCAGTGTTTAATGTCATATGTGGTTCAACGAGGAAAATTATTTTTGGTGTAGACAAACTGAAGAATATATTATGTACCTGTTACTAAATAATTGTAAGAGATGTGATATCATAGATTGGTTAGGGTTGGAAGGGACCTTAACCATCCACTAGTTCCAACCCCCTTGCCATGGGCAGGGACACCTTCCACTACACCAGGTTGCTCAAAAACCTGTCCAACCTGGCCTTGACCACTGCCAGGGATGGGGCAGCCACAGCTGCAACCTGGGAAATGCCTGACTTTGCTGCCCATTATTGGCTTTGTTAAAGAGTTGTAAGGTTTGCCTGACCCTGAGTGGGGTAAGTTAGGCTGAGGAATATTGACAGTTCCCAGCAACTGTGGCAGGAAGGATTAAAGACTTGGCAAAGGAAAATAAAACAAAACCTGGAAAGGGAAAAGTGATGTGTTAGGGGCAGCCTTGATGGCCACCCAGAAAGATGTTAATATGCAAACTGGAAAAGAAACTGATGAATCTCTACTAGGATTAAGAGCTTACAAAGTGAATTGGAAACTGAACGCTGGGTATGGTGACAGGCTGAAGAAGCATTGGCTAATGAGAAAAGAATTACAGGAAACCTGTGAAATAGCTTGCAGGACGTTTTCCAGAGGGAGAGAGAATTAAGATTAGAAATTGCCCACTGATGAGGAGGAGACCAAGATAGCAAAGCTGGGTTTTCTAGCCTCACTACGGAGGCTGAACTCCTCGATTGGGAAGTCATCTCCTATTAGCCCTGGAAACAGCTGAAGAAGCTAGGACTGATTTGCTTTCCAACCATAAATTTAGGTATATAAGAAGGCTCAATGAGAATGAAAATGGGGATTCATTAATTACGTTTCCCCTTTGCTCTTTTAAACACCGGTTACCTTTCTAGCAGATGCGGGAGACCAAATGTAAGCTCTAAATTCTGAGACAGCAAAGCAGAGTGGGGTTGTGCCCAACAAAAGACAAGTACAAGTTTCTGATGCATTTGGAGACTCTAAAGCCCAGCCCACAGCTTGGGTAGAAACTTGATTACCTGTTGACTCCACTCTGACAGAGATTGTCGCGGTACTGGGCACATTCCCTTCCGATATCTTGGGGATAGATCTATTTAAAGGAAAAGCTTGGATGATTCAAAGGGGAGCAAATGGAGATTCAGACTTCCCGTGACCTCCATATGTCTTTTACAATTCACTCCCAAAACTTCCCCATCCAAGACCGTAAATGTAAAACCATGCCCCTTACCACTGGGTGTGAGAGAGGGGATCACCCCAGTCATTCAGGAGTTAAAAAGAGATGGGGGTTGTCATCCAAACCCACTCACAATTCTCTGCTATGCCAGTTCATAAACCAAATGGAAAATGGCAACTGACAGTTGACTGCCACTGCCAGAATGCAAACATCAGCCCCTTCACTGCTGCTGTACTCAATATAGCAGACTTGATATCTACAATACAGCAGCAGTGTCATTCAATATGAGCTATCACAGATGTAAAAGCTATGGTTTTTATGGTACCTATCCAAGAAAATGACTGGGAAGAATTTACCTTTACTTGGGAAGCTGATCAAACAGGTACTGTTTCAATCCCTACAGCCTCATAATTGGTTTAGGGGATGGATTCCCAGTTCAGAGCTGTCATCTGTGCTGTGGTCACTGGGACTCACAGGGTGGTCCCTGCAATTGCCATTATAATTGGTTTTGTATTTTTAATGATAGGAATTGTAAGATGCATGAGTTCTTGCATACTTCCCTGGTTTTCCTCTCTCTTTCCTCCTCTGTGCATTATGTGAGGGTCACCACAAAAAATTAGGAAGATGTTCCTCCATCTTCTATTGTTGTTTGAGCCACAGGGTTTCAGCCTCCAGGGAGCCTGTGGTTTCTCCTGAGAACCACACAGAGTATTGTAAGATCACGTCCCTGCGCACCCACTGAGCAGGACAGGACAAAGCCATGATAAGTATTCTGTTAAATTACACAGTGTGTTGGAAATGACAAGGATTTTATTTCTGGACCTCACAGTAAACGAACACTAGTACAAAAGTTGTTCCTTGGCTTTAGCCTTGTGTAGTCTCAGCATACAACTCACATAATGTTTAATTTATAAGAGTCCAAAAAAAGTAATAAAATAAACACGGGTTTTCTTTGGTAACTATCTTAAAATGAAAAGTGAGTTCAATGTGTTATTGCTGCTTCTAGCTGTGCTTACATCTTATTTCCCTTCCCCACCCTGCCACTGCCTGAAGTGTTCTCAGAGTTATTTTTCCTTGTGGAGTGTCTGGTGTTTGCAAGAGGTATATTATCAATGGAGAAATAATCCTGTCTTCTTCAGAAAAATACCCATTTCTTCTTGCTCCGTTCCCTTGCAAGTGACTAGGTTTGAACATCAATTTTAAGATGCACAGGGAGTTAGGGTGTTATCAGAGGTCAGACTTCTAAGCAAATTAGGAGTTAATCATTGAAGTAAACAATTTTAAACTGTTAGATAAAGGGGAAAACAAAAAGCTTGCCTTATGTTGACTGTGAAACAACAACCAGTATGCTGCTGATATTGACTGTAAACATGATTTGCCCTCTACAGTGCCAATAGACTTGTAGATTTAGTTTTGCTTATTACTTAGTTATGTGTCAGCCTTACCTAGTCTGCATTGTCTGTGCACTTATGAAGGTGCAGTTCTTCACAACGGGGACATAGGCTAGCAGAATGGAGGAAGCCTCTAGGCTGGAAGGGACCTCTGGAGACCAGGTGGTCCAGCCCCTGAGCAAAGCAGGACCAACTGCAGAGTTGGATCCAGCTTGAAGGTGGACCAAATCACTACTTTGGAGAATCTCTTTCTGGCTATAAAGGTGATGTGATGTATGGGAGGATTCCAAGGTTCATAATCTTTAAAACAAGTATATTGTAATGTAACTGGTTTTGGGGTCACAGTTTCTCAGAAAAACAGGAGATTTCCCATCGGCTTTTTCACATCTTACTCTTCTTTTGGGACAGATCTGTAAAATAGCTTTTCTTTTTCTTGTCATAATTTTAGTTCAACAAGGGTGTTTTGTTTGTTTGTTTCGCCTTTTCCCTCAGAGGTGTCTCTCTGCATGGAAAGGAGAAATAATAGAATAGAAAAACAACAAAAAAAACCCAAAACAAAACAAAAACACCAAACTGCAAAAGAAGGAAAGAGAATGAGAGAATATAAGTTTGAAAGGTGCATTTACAAATAAAGTTTGAAAAGACACATCCAGTGATAGGGAGAAGAAATGGAATTACTGTTACCTTACAATAAAAACTAGTCCTTAAAAAAAGTAGCGCATAGAAGAGGCACACAGATAATAGAACAGTATGTTTAGAAAAGTTTGATAGAAATGAAAAATAAAATTCTATAAAGGTATAATATAACATTAAATGAGAAGGAAACTTACTGGGGTTTTCTTGTTCTTTCTTGAACAGTTGGACAAAAAGAACATTCCAGTGTAACTTTGAAGGAAGACACTGAAACTATGGAGACAAGTCCATCTGACTCAAGCACCAGGGATGGTGTAGATGCTGAGAAAGAGGATGCTCATGCAGTTAAACAGTTGCCATCTTCGGAAGAAGATGCAGCAGACCACGCATCTGAGCCACAGTCTTATGATCTGGGTTTTAAAAAGGTTTTTAAATTTGTTGGGTTCAGATTCACAGTGAAGAAGGAAAAGACTGGAAAATCGGAACCAGTTCAACTGCTTACTGTGAAAAAGGAAACACAAGCCCCTGAAGGAGCTGATGATCAAAAAGAAGTCAGCTCAGAAGAAACAGTGATGCTTGAGGATGCGCTCTCTGCAGAAGACACCACCAAAGAAACACTGAAAAATGACAAAACAGAAGATGAATCTCCTAAACCACCAGAAGCAAATGAGATTTGTCCTCAGCCAGCTGCCATAGCCACCGATACTGCATCACCACTAAGAAAACTTTTTACTCAGGGATGGACTGGATTTCGAAAAAAGAAGAGTTTCAGGAAGCCTAAAGAAGATGAGCTACAGTCTCCTACAAAAGAAGAGGAGCAAGAAAAAGAGGGAGCAACATCGACAACTGAAACCACTGAAAAGGGAGAGAACTCTGAGCTGAAGAAGCAAGATGAAGAGAGGACTGTGACAGCAGTGACCATTGAAGCACATGAGAAAGAGCAAACTGAAGGTGAAAAGCAGGAATTAGAAAAGACTGTGGCAGCCACAGGAGTCCAAGCAAGTGAGAAGGAAGAGCTAACTCAGCTTGACGAGCAGGGTCAAAAAGAGGATGTAGCAGCAGCATCTCTTAAAGAAAGTGTGAAGGAGAAAAAAGCTGAAGAAGATCAGGAAAGGAAACTGATGGAAATCTCAGAAGATCTTGGTAAAAAAGAAGAAAAAATTGAAGAAGGAGAGAAAGAAAGTGAGGTGACAGAGAAACCACAAGAAACAGCATCAGTGGTACCTGTTGTCACTGACAGTGTGAACGGAGAATCGAAAATACCCTCGAAAGTCCTACCTGTGGGAGAAAAACTGGAGCCGGTGGAGAAGTGTGAAATAGATGACAGAACTGAAATATCCTCTGAAGAGAAACTTGAGGAAGGATCTTTGGCAACTGAAATTTCTAGTGAACAGCTTAAAACAACTGAAGGAAGAGAAGGAAATATACCTACGTTGCTGGGGAAAGACACACCTGATGAAAAAAGAGAGGAAGCAGAATTGAAAATATCACCCACAGTGGAAGTCATCACAAAAGGAGACGCTCAAGACAGAACCACAGAGGAGAAAGAAAGCAAAGAACATGAGACAAAACTGACTCCAGATGCTCCTGGATCAAAGTCCTTTTCTATTTCTGAACGTTCAGTTGACACAGAGGGTGATCAACAGTCTATCAAACCCACTGATGAAGGCCTACAAGGAAAAACTAGCATAGTTACAACTGATACTATGAAACCAGATGAAATAACTCCTGAAGAGGCAGCTGGAAAGAAGCCTCCAGAAGGTATCACAAATGAAGCTGATCTGCTGTCTTCTCAAGAAAAAAATAAATTACAAGGCAGCCCTTTGAAGAAACTCTTTACGGGTACCGGATTAAAGAAACTGTCTGGAAAGAAGCATAAAGGCAGAAGAAAAGAATCTAAGTTAGGGGAACAGGGTGAACCAATTCAACACTTATCAGATTCCCCAGATAGCCCAGAGGAACCAAAGGGGGAGAGTTCTGCCTCTTCTCCTGAAGAGATGAACGAAATTCCTTCTTTGGAAAAACCGGTAGATGGAATGCAGGTCACTGAAAATGAGGATGCTGCAATTTCAGATGTGGAGCGAAAAAGAGAAAGTGTTACACCCTGGGCATCATTCAAAAAGATGGTGACTCCCAAGAAACGTGTCAGAAGACCTTCTGAAAGTGATAAAGAAGAAGAAACTGATAAGACAAAGAGCATTGCAGCATCTGCAGCTGAAAACACTGTTGATGAAAGTCACGGAGAAATAAAAGAAAATGGGGTGGACCAGAAGCCAGAGAAAACCACAGAAGAGCCCAAAAGAAAGGTTGACACCTCTGTGTCCTGGGAAGCTTTTATATGTGTAGGTTCTTCAAAGAAAAGAGCAAGGAAATCATCATCATCTGATGAAGAAACTGAACATACGCTTGATCAAGAAAGCCAAAAAGTAGAAGAGTCTGGACAGAGCAAAGAAACAGCAACAGATGCAGTTCTTACTAGTTCTCAGGAGAGTGATCAAGGACAAGGGAATTCTTCCCCAGAACAAGCTGGAAGCCCATCTGAAGGTGAAGGCATTTCAACATGGGAGTCATTTAAAAGGTTAGTCACTCCAAGAAGGAGATCCAAAACCAGAATAGAAGAGAAAACTGAAGACTCTGTTGTGGGATCTAGCCTGGAGCATTCAACATCGGATGGTGAGCCTGGAAAAGATGAATCGTGGGTACCATTTAGAAAACTGATGCCTGGGCGTAGGAAGAAAAAGTCAGATGGAAAACCAGAACCGGCTCGTCTTAAACAAGCAAAAGAAGACATGGCAGAAACGACTGAAGAGGATTCAGATATTCCAGCTGTTGTTCCTTTATCTGAATACGAAGCAGCAGAGCAGGAGAAAATGGAAGCCCAAAAAGCAAAAGATGCTGAAGCAACGAGAGAGCAAGCATCAAAGGAAGAGAGAGCAGAAAAATTAGAGGAGACCCTACAAATTGAACAAGCACATGAAGGGTTGGTACATGCAGTTACTGTTGCTGTTGTGGAAGGGGAAAGGGCGGTTACCAGTATTGAAGAAAGGTCACCATCTTGGATATCTGCTGCTCTGACAGAATGCATTGCGCAGGCAGAAGAAGAGGAAGAGAAAGAAATGGAGAAAATACTTGAATCAGATGTTATTGTGGAAGAAGCAGTTATAGCTGCTAAGACAGTGCCAGAGGTAAGAAAGTACTTAAGTGATGACACCACAGCAAGTGAGAGAGAGCTAACCTCAGAAGCAGTGACAGCTCTGGAAGAGACAGCAGAAGCTTTATGCACTGAAGAAACAATGGAAATGTCCCTTGCTGAGGAGACAACTGAGATGGTTTCTGCTGTTTCACAGTTGTTGGAAACCCCAGATACTACAGAGGAAGTTACACCTGTACAAGAAGTAGAGGCCACTGAACAAAATCTGAAAGAACTGGACAAACAGACGCAAAAAGTTCTCCACGAAGTTGCTGAAAGGGTAAAGTCAGCAGATGTAGCACAGCTGGTTAGTGAAAGAACCGTGACAGCAACAGTACAAGGAATCGAGCCAGAAGTGAAAGATGATGCCAAAGATGGGAATGTTGTAGGCCAGGAAACTCTTTTGCTTGAACAGTCCTTGGAAAAAGGAGAACATGAGGAGGATGGCCTCCAGCCCCAGGGAAGGGCAGGGAGCATTCAGAGCCAAAACGGAGTTGAAGAGAGTGTTCTACATGAAAGTTCAGAGAGAAGTGAAATATCTGGTGCAATGAAGGAAGGCACAGAAGGATATGAAAATGTAAACGTAGTGAGAGACAAAAGCCAGTGGCAGGCACGTGAAGAAGCAGTTGTAGAAGACCAGGAAGAAATATCTGAAGTAGAGAGGACAATAGAGGAACCTTCATCAGAGGACAGATTGTTTCACAGCATCAAAGCAGTCAGTCCCCAGGAAGAGCCAATTGCAAAGCAGGAGCCTTCAGAACAAGAGAAACTGCCCGTAACAGAGCTAAAAGTAGATGAGACAAGAGATGAATATATTCCCAAAGTACAGACTGCAGTAAGTATTACATGTAACACAAAGGTTGGTTTGTAAAAGAAAACAATCAGCAAGTGTTAGGTACTATGCCTAATTTAGAACCAGGTTGTGGCAATATTACTGTCACAGACCTTCCTTGTGCAGCCTAGGCAACTGACGTTCATTCCCAGTGAGACACACACACAGGCGTCCACTGAGTCTTGTGTGCAGAGTGAGGTGGATGTGATTCCTACAGAAATAGTGGGAGATTGTGTGCGTGGTTCTGAAGGTGCTAAAAAAATTGCCATTAAGGTTCCTGCACAGCACAGCATGACTGAAGATACATGAACGCTTAAGATACGTATGTGATCCATATGGTACCATACATAGTGAATGGTATTTTCAGTTGTAGGCAGAGGTACAACTGTAGCCAAGGTCCTTCTGCAAAGGGAGGAAATTAAATGACAGCACTCTCTCCAGCTTTAAATGAACAGGAGTTATTGTGGCTAATGTGTTCCTACCTTCTTCCTTACCTCCCCACCATCTTCCTGGCTTAGTCTTGGTTTCAAGTGCTGTCAGCTGTCCCTTGCTCTAGGCTGCCCTTTGTTTAATGAGCTGTGTGTCCTGAGAAACTGGGATCTTGGTGACCCACTAACCTGATCACCTCATGCTCTTCCCATAGCCGTCCTCCTCTTGGCCATTGCTTGTGCTTTTTCACCCAGAACATTCCTGGTACCTTTTCTCACAAGTCTGTTGCAATTCTCCACAGGTGCAGGACAAGACAGATGATGAAATTGCTTCCTTGAAGTTTAAAGCTGAAGAGCCTGTGCAGCTCGAAGGACAGGACAAAACCCTTACTGTGGGACCAGAGTGCACAAGAGGAATTGTTACTGTGGACCCTGTTAAGCCGGAAAGACAAGATGAAATTCCTGACTTGGGCTCAGGAGACCAAGGTTGTACTAAAGGAGTGCCTAGCAGGGCGCTTGCTCAGAGAGAGGAAGAGAAAGATGGTACTGCGCTCCTTGGTGTAAAAAGCACAGAAGTCACTGTTACTGAAGTTCCACTGCAGAATGAGGTAAAAACCTCTGCCCTTGCTTCAGAAACAGCTGGCTCAGAAGAAGCTGCAGATGCTGAGCCAAATGTGACAGATGGGGCTCTCAGGCACATTACGGCAAAAGATTCTGTGCCTGTCTTACAGCCGCAATGCAGAGAAAAAATGACTGAAACCCCCTCCCTGGGTGATGAAACCAAGGGTAGCAAAATGGAAGATGCTGTGCTTGAAACTGAAACACACTCAGAGAGCGATACTACTGTCACTGAGGCTCCCACACAGACTAAAGCAAACAGTGCGTCTACTTTAGCATCAGCATGCCCAGATATCACTGAAAATGGAAGCACTGTTCTCACTGACATAAGTCCTAAGAAATGTGAAACACCAAGCAGCTTTGCTGGAGAAGAGACCTTGGAAAAAGAACAAGAGCTTTCAAACTCTCAAGATTTTGATAAAGATGATGATGAAAATGAGCAATTGGTGGAAAGAACCAAAGAAGTATTTGAATCTGGAAAAGCGGAAGCTGTGAGAGCTGATGCAAGTTCAGCTGCTGTCCAGCAAGAGGCTGTAACTGTGCAAGACAAAGGCTGTGACTCAGCCTTCCTACAAGCTGAAAGCATGGAGATTCTGAAAGTGCCTGTGCCTGTAGCAGCTGCAGCAGCTGAAGAGCATGTCATGGCAGAAAGCATAGCGCCCACAGATGTGCCAGCCGAAACTGTACAGCCCTTGGCAACCACATCAGAGCAAACAGCTTCTGAAGAGGTCCGAATTAGCGCTGTTGACTGTTCAGGTTGGGGGACTGCAGATCTTGGTAATGCAGAAGCACCTGAGCCTCAAGTAAGTCCTGCTTCTATGAATGGAATATCAGAGGAGCAAGAGAGGCCCCAGAGTACGAGGCAACCTGAACAAAATGGTATTCTAAGTGACAGTCTGTCTCTCACCCACATGGAATTTGAGCAGGATGTTGTCCAGTCTGTGGCTATAGAGTCCCAGAGTACAAAAATTGTACTGAATGCCATCCAGACGGCTGTTCACAAACTTGCAGGAGCAGAAGAATCAGCTGCCTTTGAGTCAGAGCAGTACATTAAGTCCACAGGGAAAAGCCCAGTAGATACAAACATATCTGAACTTCTGGAAAGTATGCAGGTGGATCATCAACTTCCAGTAACAGAGGAAGAGATACGCAGTAAAGAACAAGAGCTCCAGCAATTGGGAATAGTGAAAACTGCTACCTTAACAGAGTCTGCAAAAATTCATGCAACTGTAGAAAAGACAAAAGACATGCTGTTAACTTCTGAGATGCTGAAAGATGGACAAAGTCAGAATTCTTTAACATTTGTGACTAGGCCTGAAGATGTTTCAGGGGAAAGTGTGAGACTTCAGAAATCAACACTAGAACTAAGTACTTCAGAAGATTTAACCAAAGACCTCCTAGACATACAGCTACCAAAATTAAGGGAAAAAGAGGCTGGACAGATTATGGAAATCCCAGACCAACATACAAGTCAGCAAACATGCAGAGAAAGTGAGGAAGACCAACATCACTCACCCGTGGAAGATAGAAAAAGACAGACAAGGGAAGATGATAGTTGCCAGGAAGGAGCATCCTGTGATAGTCCACAAAGTCAGAACTCAGTGGCTGCTGATGCCTTGAATGTAAGTAGTGGGTTTTAGACAGCAATTTCTTTCTTTTTCCAAGATTGTTTTGGAGGTATCTAAAAAACTGCTTGTGTGTCTTTTTCAATGTGGTAAAAGGCAGCTGCTCCCCAGTGTAACCAACAGGCCACAGATCTTGTATTTCTTTTTCTTTTCCTTCCCTTTGCATTTTACTGCCTCTCTCTGGCTACTCAGGACTTTGTTTCTTTTCTGTACAGCTACCCACATCTTAATGGCCTTTGACTTGGCCTGTAGTTTGGGGATATTTCTGGGAGGTTGAAAATGTTGTTTCAGTTTTCCTAGATACACACTCATATATGGCACATGTTAAATGTGTGGGATTTGAACCACAAACACGCTTTCTCTCTTATCAATGCACTTTTTAAGATCTAAGGGATGTGAGTATTGCTTTCCATGGTAAACCTGGAGTGTCTCATGTACAAAAGCTCTTTGCACTTCAGTAAAATCTGAATCAGAAATGAAAGGTGCAGTCTCTTCTGAGGTTATTTACTGCACTTGCTTCAGTAAGTCATGAGACCTTTATCTATCTTTGAGAACTGCTTGGAAAAACAAGATTTTCTTGGGAGAGTAACTTGTCATTAATTAAGCGTTTTTTACTGTCGTCTTTCTTTCAGATGTGCTAAACATCCACGTGGCATTTGAAAAGATGAGAACAGTCCTCGAGAACAACTGACAATCCTGTGACAAAACCAGGAGCTTTATTCACTACCCTTATTCTTGGATGTTAACATCCGCTGTTGCGAAGACCTCACGTTCTTTGTAATTTCTATTAAAACAACAATGCCTTTTATGTTGGCTATATCCTCGTGTTCCCTTCAAAGGTCATTTGCTTCTACCCAAAATACACCATTTAGACCAGAGATGTACAACTGAGTGAATGGACAGACCACTAAAATTTGTGCCACAGCTGTTACTGTCCCCTCACTTAACATGTGTCCTATTTGTCCCATCTCTTTGAATCCCTTCACTCATCCCCGAATCCCCTTTCTTTCTTTCTGCAGTCCCCCTTGTCCCCTACGTGTTCCATAGCTGCCTTGAATTGACGAATGAGTGGCTGTAGATGGTGCTTGACTTGTGTGTGAGGGGAGAGGAGGGCTGACCGATGAGAACATGTGAGACTTCTGCCCAAGTAGGAGACATGTTTATCAAACAGCAGGAACTGGATCACGCACAGATTCTTGAACAAGATGCTCAAGATTGCTGCCTTTCAGTCCCATTCAGGTATCTCTGTCCATCCTTCAGCTGTATTTGTGCAGGCCTGATTCAGTCAGAAATTACTTCTACAGTGTAGCTTGAAAGGAGATTGAGAATACCCTTCTGTTGTTCCAGATTTCAGGTCTCAGGACTGGACTGTAATGTGTTGAGTATTTATGTGTATGTCTTAAACCCAGTTCTGATTTTAATGTAGAGCTATGATACTTCTGTATTATTTAGGCGTGCCCTTCGATGAATTTTGTAGAGTAGCCTGGAGAGGAAATGGATACCATTGGAGTGGAAATTGATAACACTTAGTTTCCTATTTATTGTTCCAGGTTCTTCCCCTTGTAAAATCTCAAAAACTTGGCTGTCTTGCTTTGAATATTTATATGTATATCTTAAACCCAGTTCTGATTTTAATGTAGAACAATGATATTTCTAAAGACAAAAGGAGAGCCCTGACCTGTGTCGGATCCACCAATCACTTCTATTTGCAGTCCTCTCTTGTTTCTGAGAACCTTCCTGACTAACCAATTCCCTGTCATCTTGCTCATGTATCACAACCCTCAAATTGCAGCCCTCTCATTCCAGGGTCTGCTCATTTCTGGTCACTGCCCCATCAAACCCTAAGCTTTTCCCTACACTTAAACCATCTAACATCCTTCCTTCTTTCTTGCCCAAGTCCTGCCTGAACCTCTTTCCCACCACAGCATTTCAGATCCTTCATGCTCCTGTCAATTCCTTGTCTTCATTGAGGGGAAAGTAGGAAGTATGGTAAGGGCTTAGTGATGAATTCTGCCTTGGATTGCAAAAAAGCTCATGAGACCATAGGTGTGCTGAGATCTTAAAAATGTTCATGTAAGTTGGATTGGACTGACAACAGCTGGAGGCCAGAACGAACAGGAAAGTTTAAAGACGGAAAGAAGCCCCAAGACCGAGAGTTGTGGGATGTCTGTCCCCAACAGGAGCTGGTCCTCTCTTTTGTTGTTTACATTAAAATCAAACATGGGGTACAAGTCAGTACTTTCAGCTCTGATTTCTAAAGTGAAGGTTACAAATCACACTTTGTGAAACCGAGTCCCATCCATTTGAACAATAGCTCACTATCCTACCTGTATAGTAATTTATTTTAAATTCAACTTTCAGTGTACAAATGCTCTTGTTATGGCAGGTGCTTGCCTCTCCTCAGGCTGCACATACAGCAAGCAATGTGACTGATTGCACTGGTGTGATTGCACCATCTGGTGCTGCCCTCTGGGGAAGCATCAAAAGATTTTTCCTTACCTCAGTGCAAATTATATAAATATTTAAAGCCAAACAATGTGGTTTCAAACAATCCAGTCTATCTTGTCCATCATTAGTGGTAACTTTCCCCTTTAGCTTTGGGCAATTCCAACAACCTCAGTTGGTTTCCACAGGTTGAAGTTGGCTTGCAAGTTAATCATGCTCTTAATAACACCTCACAAGTGCAACCTTGGCTGAATTTGTACAAATTGTATACCTATGTACATTAAGCCATATTGCAATAACTGCAGCAGATAAAATAACAGTAGCATGACCTGTGTAATCCCCATTCTTATGTTTGTAGCTCCAAAGGTGTTAATAATATATAAAGTTAATTCCTGTCTGAACCTCATTTAAATAAAGCTAGTGTTACCACAATGTAAATTGTCTGTTGGTAGTAATTGGAGAGGTGAGTTCTTTAACTTGCCTGTTTTCTCTATTAATCCAGGGCCTAGGTAAGCAATGCAACAAACTTAACTATAAAACAAATACAAAAGCTGCTTCTTATAACTGACGGCTAAATAAATACTGCACCTGAAACTACACTAGTGGTGCAGGGAACATGCCTCCCCATAAAGATACTACCTTGTTCCAGCATATTGCTTTGGCCTCTGAAACTCATTTGAGACTGTGACTTCTGGCTTGTGCTTAAAAGCTTGAAGCTTTCTCTAATCCAATGTATTGGGTTACCAAATTTGATTTTGTGTTTTTAAGGTAGATTTTCATTGATTAAATAAAATACAACTACAAATTTGTTCTAATGTGTATATGTGGTGTTTTTTCAGCTTGCTTACTGTAAATTATTTTCTGATGGTTGCTTCATCTTCAGAGAGTTGGATTTGCTCCTGACACTTCGTTCATTGTTGACTGATGTTCAGCTTTTGATGTGAATTAGAGGAACTGATTACAGAATTAAACTGCTTGTAGATTTCTATGAAATACGCATACTTCACAAGAATAAGAATAAGGTACTTCAGAAGTCTGTTAAGAATAAAAACCCTTTAAATTCAAGATAGATAACAGTATTCAGTGAGAAAGAATGAAAAATTATTAAATCATATGCCTTGCTGGTACAACTGAAGTATAAAAAGAACTAGCAAAGCAAGAACATATATATCACAAAAAAATCATCTTAGAATAGGTTAAGGACCTTAGGCCCATAACTGGTATCATCTAGGCTCCCCCACTTCGGCTTAGCCAGCATAGCTCATAGCACCAAAAACCCAGGGGTGCTTGTGATTTATGTTTACAGACCTTGGACTGATTTTTCCAGCCATCTATATTCTGTGGCTAAGGATGTTTAGCAGCATTTGTACCTTAATAGACTTTCTTAGAGTTGCACTTGAACTCATTTTATAAAGCTACATGTATCTGCAAACATCTGCACTGGTCACAGCAGACACAGGGATGTTGAAACACTGCAGGATGCCTTGTCCCTTGCTTTTATATTGCGTCAAGAGACTCATGCTGCAGGCAGCTAATCTCACTGTCCAACTCTGGCATCTGCAGGTACAGATCCAATCAACGTCTCCCATCAGCCTTTGTGCTCAAGCCACGCAACCTCTGCCAGTCTTCTGCAAGGCTTATGCATTTATACTATCCTGTTGCTGGTTAATATGAAGTCCCTAAACAGGCATCAAAGTAGTAATTGGATACCAAGCTTCTTGCACACCAGGAAGGTTTGTGTGCCGTTTTCTGTTCTGTAAGGTTGTTTTATTGGCAATAGCTCAGGTATTCTGCCTATTAATTCAAGCTATATAAGTGGATCTCGCTCTCCCATTCAGATCCAGAGCATATGGGAGGCAGCTGCACTTGTTGAGGAACCTGCACAACTTGGATACAGCAAGTGCCTAGGGATGCGCGGTTTGCCAAAAGCACAGGATTCCTAAGATGGTCATATCTGGGTTCTGGACACTTGTCATTCATACTGCCACATGGGAGGGGAGCAAGCCTGAGCATGCTGATGGCCCTGCAAGGAAGGATGTGGTTTGGAATGAGGAGCAATGTGGATCAAATGGCAAGTGGGATTTACAGCACAGTTTGGAGGTCTGATTTTGGGAAGATGGATGAAATGTGGTGAAAGAGGGTGAGTCTATGAACATTTTAAGATGCTGCTAAGATGGAAGCCTAGCCACTGCAATACTGATACCTAATTTAGGGCTCATGTCATTTCTAGCTGGACATTTGATTTAGTCTTTACAAAAGTAAGAATGAAAGATAAGGGATAAGGGTGTAGTAAAGTCCTGTGTCTGTTCTGCTCCAACATCCTCTTGGAAAAATAATGTTGACCCTTTAAAATAGTAAGAACAGTTTTAAAAAATGTGTCCTATTCCTCCTTGAAAATTACATCCATTCCCAGAGCTTGAAAAGCACACACATCTCAGTCCTTAGTGCAAGGACTGGTAATAAAATTAGAGAAGGAGAAGTCCAATATGCCATGGAGCTGCTTCCTGGGCATGGTCTCTGAAAAGTCCTATGGCAGCTTGACTGTGTCTGCATGACCTAGACTACAGCTATGTCTCTGTCCCTCCAACAAAGGCACCAGACTAGAAAGAAAAAATAGCAATATGCCTTTTTGTCTAAGCGGCTAGACAAGAGAGAATTGTGAAAAAATTGCAAGGCATTTACAAGCCAGCTGCTGTCCTGGAAGGCAGGCATCCCAAGAAGCCTTCAGGAAGCAGCCTGACAGGAATCCCTGCCTCCTCCCCAGTGCAACTGCCCCCCTTCACCATTTTCTGTGGCCCCTTGGTTTTGCAGTGCTATGGCCTTCTGTCTTCTGCTTGAGCTGTTTCCCTGCTCAGTAAGCAGGTTCTTTGTGAACTTTTAAACTCATTCCTAGGAGATCATCAGCACACAGTCTCAGGGTCAGCAAGACATCATCAGTGGTGCCTGACATTTCTCACAGAAACAACTGTATGAAGCAGAAAACCTGACACACAACCACCTGTACTAACACTTTTCCCTGAGGCTCACAAACTCCAGGACAGAGAGAGGTCATGCTCAGCCAGTATCTGAGAACAGCTACCTGGATAGTGTATGCCCAGGGCTCCAGGGTACCCAGATCCAATGCACCCGAGGGTCCCAAGCTACCTCTGCCCCATACAGCATTAGGTACAAATATGAATTTGCACACTCATGCATCTGGCCCTAGCCACTAGCACTAGGATTACCTCTTGTGCATGCCAAGACCCCCGGCAAGACATCAAGGCAGGAAGGCAAACACAGGAGGAGGCTGACCACAGGATTTCAAATTCACTTGCTTTTGTAGTTTAAGAGGTGGCTGAAAAAAGTGAAGGTTTCAAGGCTGTCTCACTAAAGTGAAGGGGATGGAAGGTTATATACAGCTCTGAGGAGGAAATGTCAGCCAAAATGAGATGCTGACTGGAAAGGCAGTCTTCCCACTGTCCCTAGCAGCAATGCGGGTGTTTAGAGAAAACTTTTCTTAGCCCAAACACATTTGGTTTTAGTTTGGTTTTTTTTGTTTGTTTGTTTAACTCCCAGATAGTGTTTTCACTATCATTTCATGTGAGCAATTAAGAACTACAAACATGACCTGCCCATTATTTTAGTGCTGACACAAACTCTTCTAAACTAGGATATTTGCTGAACAATCTTCAAAATAGCATTATTCTTGTTGGCATAAGTCTTCCTGCTGGGAAAATGTTTTTATTGGATTTTTGCATAATCTGTCTTGATCCTGCAATTTGGTTCAGGCTTATACATCCTCTCTCCTCTCCACAGTAGAGCCAGTTAAAGCCTCATAGATGCAGGGGAGGAACCTGCATCAGTAAGAACTGTGTGGCAAAAGCTGGGCATATTGCTTGCAGTTCTTCATACAAAAGTATATTTAATTAAAAAAAACCCAAACCAACAAACAGACAAATCTTTTTAGCCAGCATTGATAACAATTAGTAGAAGTAGGCTCATGTTCACTATGTCAGCATATTGACTGTGTTGAAATTGCTATTTTGTTTTCTTTCACTCATAACCAATAGTTGTTCATGGGAAGAACAGATGCAATACTTCTTTCTGTAATCACTTCTTGATGTGCCTCAAGGCTCTGGACATCCTGTTATTTATTACTTATTTATTTTTTCAATAAAAGAGACATCACACTTGGCTTTGCTTTCTTATTAAGAGCTTGGGTCACTGGGGAGCATCTAACCTTACAATCTAAGCAGCAGAGACGATTTTGCTTAAAACTTCAAAACCTCCTGTTTTTGGTTGTGGCTTAATGTACAGGAGTGCAGCAGTGATGTGCTAAGGCAAACCAACCTGTTACACTGCTCTATCATAATATAGAAACCATGAACCTTGTCACATCACTGAAAAATAATGTAATCCTGCTTGAATTTTGAGTTGTAAACTATGCAAAGTGTTGATTCATTGCCCCCACTGAGTGGCAAGGTACAACTATCAGGGAAGTGGCAGTGAGTGGCACTGACAACATGCAGGGAAGCAGAAGAGCACAACTGGAGGAGGACTGTCAGAGCAGAGAAAACATTCATGCAGTGATGTAAGATTTCTGTTACTGTGAACAAAACTGTTTGTTATGACCAACTTGGCTGTAGAAGAAAATCTGAGAGGCTCCACAATCTGTTGCAAAATCAGAAAAAGGTTGAAATGAGTTATAAAAAAAGAGAGCACTTTTAGCGAACATTAATTTGTGACTTGTTTGCAGCAACACAAGAAAGTAAAAGAGGTCATCCAGAGTAGCTGGGGGAAGCAGAACAGCAGGCAACAAGCGAGAGCTTCCTGGGGACTGCAGATCCCACTCTGCACAGATGGGTGAGAAATGGAATGGGAAAGGTGGGATCTTAATTCTTTATTCTCTACCTTTTTTCCTGTAGCTCAGAAATACACTGTAGTGGCTATTGAGCTTCCATTCTATGTACTGGGGTTTTATACTCTCTGTCCTCAAGCCAATTGCATTTTAACCCCATATGCTTTTCCAGAACTTGGCCTTGCTGTGATCATGGGCTGCTCCTCCAGGCAGAAATGTTCTGAACCACTCACTGCTATGTGCAAACCCTCACAATTGCAAAACCTGCACCCACGTCCTCAAAAACCCTACACAAAACAAAATGAGGAAATCACAACAAAAACAAGAAAAAAGCCCCAAAGTGGAGTTCCCTCTATACGTAGTATGGAGAAAACTATCTTGATAACAAATAAAGTCCATCAATAAATACTTAACTGCAGCAGATACAGGCTTTCTGGCCACAGTGGCATCTCTGTGATGGAGTCCTTTTCAAAGAATATGCTCATACATACATATCAAAACTTGAAGTAAGAATATCTTCAATTTAAAGTTAGGTTAATATCTTTAAAGTAACAGCAATGAAACAAAGATGCTGCGAGGCTAGCGCTTTCCCTTTCTTCTGAGGGAAAGGGAGAATAGTTTTTAAAATTTGCTGAAAGCAAGAAATACAAAGGTATCTATTAGTACATAATTAGTACAACTAATTATGATGTGCGAAGTGTAAAGCTGAGTGCTCAGTTTTCCCCCTAATTACCTATTTAACTAAGTAATAGAAAGGAAGACACCAAAACCATCTAACTGGCTTCTACTCTAGACACAGGACACAGATCAAAGTTTAGAAGGTTATGTTTGAATTTTAAATGAGCTGGACTGAAATATTAATGATTCTTTAGCTCAGAAGAGCTTAAAATAGACTGTCAAAAAAGTGCAGAAGTTAGTCCGTCTTAATGCTCCATGGAAAAATCTACACTTCTTTCTGATTCTGTTGTGAGCTGAAATAGAACGAAACTACGGGAGCAGAGTGTCTATAAAGGGAGAAGATACTCTATTTTTTTAAGCAGAGAAAATTAAATAGAAGGAGTGTAGTGCTGATGCTTGGAAAATTAATGCTTCTTACCCCTCTCGTAAGGTGGTGCTCCAGGATGGAGGAGCATTTGTATACTCTGTGTATATGTGTGCATCCATGTACACTCCCACTGGCAGGACAAGCTCAGGCTCTGTCTCCTCCCTGGACCTGAGGACAGGGAACTGCAGCAGCCACACTGAAGCCTAGAGTTACTTCCCCTTGGTCTTTGACTTCCCTGCTGTAGCTGGAATGCAGCGTGCAGGGAAATGCTGGTGTTTCCACCCTTCTGAAGTTTCTCTGCCACCTGCTTGTCAGATCATGGCTCTCTCTGGGTTGCTGCCAACAGAGTGTGGGTGACATAAAACACCCCCTTGAGGCTCATTTTCCCTTCCTGTCCTGTTCGCCTTACTCAGAGCTGGGGGACCTGTCATGTCTGGGTATTTTAGGGGCTGCTCACTAAGAATGCTGGTCTTTCTGTTTCAGCACCTTCTCCTGACTCCAGCATCTCTTCCTGCAGGAACTGGATGCTCAGATCCAGAGAAAGATTTCTGTTTCACCACAGAGGCAAAAAACTTCAAGAACAGTGATGCACCCTGGAGCTCAGGAATCTTGCTCTGTCTCCCACCTTTCAGAACATCTATTCCCACATATATTCATATGTACAAATGTATATATGTATCTACATACGTATATGTCTATCATTACCACAAGGTGCTTACAGTGGGAAAGACAGACAATTACCCAAGGCCCTCCCACAGGTCTTTCCATAGCAAAGTGTCCTCACCAAGTTGCTGAACAAGGGTAGGTCAGTGGCAGTGAGTCATCTTCTGCCTTCTGAATCATTGAGCAGCTCCAGGGCACCGACCTGGTCCCGGTCAGCCCTGCATGGCAGGTGTGATGGTATAAGAAACTTTTTCTCATCACTGAAGATGTGAAAAGTTCCCCCCTTACGTACCTGCCGCTGCAAGCCTTAGGATTTTGTGCTTTCTCTGCAGCCCACTGTGGAAAGGGCTCTGCTCTCTGGGGCAGGCCTGCTGTCAAAGTGCTTTCTGCTCTCTTCGGCTTCCCCGTGCAGCCCCTCCGTATAGCAAGGCTGTCACAGAAATAAACGCTCCTTGGAGAGCGCAGTGCTGGCCCCTGCAAAGGGCAGTTGGACAGCCAGCCAGGATTCCCGGGTGATTGTGCTGGTGTGACTGCACCATCTAGTGCTGTCTGCTGCATACTCACCGCTCGCCTTCCAGACAAAAGGAGCCGCAGCTCGTTGGTTTCTCACCGCTCGACGTGGATCGCACCCCAAATGCATGTAGGACCAGACTCCCTGTTTCACAGCACCCCAAAAGCTGGAGAGATGATTGGTATGGCAAAGTCAGCAACTTCCAGATGTTGTCTTCCCATATAGGTGAGATTCCATCCAGCTTGAACAGCTGTTAAAGAGGAAAAAGCAAGACTCAGCACTAGCGTGCATTGGTGGTGCGTGAGCACAAGATACACGTGTGAAATAATGAGCTGCTTCAGTGGGCTTCTGCAGGGAAATGCAGATTCCATTCTAGATTGACACCTGTAATCAGTGCCAGGCTGAATCAAGTCAGGAAGCAATAAGACAGCAGCAGAAATGGGGCCCAGACTCACAGAGGTGGCTTGCTCAGCTCCTGCCCAGGCACTGCCCTGAGGCAGAGCTGCTGCAAAGGCCTGATGTGAGCTGGGAGCAGCGCCTTTCGGATGCAGAAGGAAGAGCATGTACACTGGGTACAGAGACCAGAAAGCGGGAAGGCCTGCTGCCTCTATACCTGTGCAGAAGTAACTGGTAGTTTCTGGTAGGCATGAAAGTCTCCAGTACTACTTGCAACAAGGCACATGGAAATTACAGACCAGACTTCTGAGCTGGAAGGGAAGAATACACCAGCTTATCCCAAAACACTTTCAGAAGTGTATCCACCAGGAGCTGGGCTGCTGATTCTCTCCTGCTTCCTGGGATAGTATAGGGGACACCTTCAGCATGATGGAGAGGAAGCAAAGGGAGCACTGGAATCCTTAGCCTTAGGCAGGGTTAGGTGGTAACATCTTCTAAGAGGTACTCCAGTGTATGTTCACAGATATACCAGTACATACCACAAATGATAAAAAGCAGAGAAGAACCTCAGCTAAAGTGAATGTAATGGAAAGAGCTACCCTGTCTCTATGCAAAAAAGAGAAAGCAAAATGGGGAAATAGAGAAGCACATGCATTAATACTGAACATAAGTCAATATGGAAAACAGATTGATACAGAGCAATCTCCAAGTCAGTTAAATGTGCTGGCAATACATTTGGTTTACAAAAAAAGCCTGATTTACAGCAACAGGCTGAGTTTGCCTCATCAACTCTTCATCATAGTCCTCTGGGATCCATATCAGGGGGTGGCAATGACACAGCATGACTTAATGAAGTAGTGACTAAGGCAGAGTCACAGACCATGTGAGCTCTGGGAGATCCACATCTATCAGCACTGACCTTACACCATGAATATGTAGGAAACCAAGGTAGGAGCTTGATCCTGTGCCAGTCCAAGCAGCTGCTACTTGCCCTCCTGGGGAATGAAGTACCAAAGTGATGGTGGCAGTTGATGACTCCTGCTTTAGAACATTAACACAGAAACCCAAATGTAGTTGGTATAAAAGGGCACTTGCCAAGGACAGCCTTCACTTAGCAAAAAAGTTAGTCACAACTGTAGGTGTCAATGGACAAGTCACTACCCACCCACTGGCCACTGCTATATCATTTCTGTCTAATGGATCAGCACTTTACCTGATATTACTCATAGGTCCTCACAGTAGTGCCTTTAGTTTTTATGATCCCAGCACCGGAGGCAGATAGGATTAGATTTGCTTTCATCTGACAGGGACTCCAATGTACGTTTTCTCTCCTATCTCAAGTCTTAAACCACAGTCCCAGCACTCGGGTACCGCACGCTCCATTGGGCGAAAAGCTGGAAACGTTACTATTTCCACAAGAGGTCACTGTGGGGCAGCGCATCTGTGACGTCTTAAGAGGTGGCGGTTTCGCTGAACCTGAGAACAGGCCACGGGCACTCGCTACACCATACACACGGTCATCTGGAGTAGAGGTACCAGAACAAGAGAAACACAGGTCTTTTGAGGAGCCAGATGGACAGGTGGGAGAAAACCAGCCCTCGATGGAGTGCTACAAGAAATCCAATGGTTACCTCTGACTCAGAGTAAGAATGGAATTATGTGCTGTGCTAAGAGATGCTAGGATCTTGGAGAGCACATATTCCAGGATTTAGTATAATAGCCTGACCACTCCATAACTTACTACAGAAAAATGCCATCTGGGAGTGGACCCTATGAAATAACGAGGCCCCCAGAGCTGTTAAAGAAAACCATAAATATTTATCAGTCACTGGGACTCATCCACACTATGTGTTCCATCTCACCACATGTCCAGGTAGAGGGAACGGATGTAAATGAGGACTAGAGCAATAGGGGCTGCCTGGATCCATGCAACACTGCATCACTTTGGGCTCCAAATCACAGCAGAAGTTTGTGTAAGAGTGCAGTCATATATAACAATAAGACTACTATTATAAAATTATTAAAAGAAAAAACAATAACAGCAGGTTTTGAAGAGGGAACCAGAGATTATGCCTTTCCAGGAAGAGTGTGAGACTGGGAAGTGGGTCATCATGGGGCCAAATGCACTTCCCCCTCTAATAAAGCTCTGAAAATCCATAAGAGCATGAGTGGTATTTTTCATGGTAAGCATGGAGTGTCTTGCTCTCAAAGCATTTTGCACTTCAGTGAAATCTGAATCAGAAAAGGTGACAGGTAAAGTCTCTCCCTAGACTATTTTACTGTCCCTGCTTAACTGAGACCTTCTTTACCTCCACCTCTGAAAACTGCTTGGCAAAATAAGGTGGTCTTGAGAGAGTAAATTGTCTTTAATAAAGCATTTCTAATTGTCTTCTTTCTGTCAGATGTGTGAAGCATTCACATGTGATTTGGAGAGACGCCAGTCTTGGAGAGTAACTGGTAAGGCTGTGGCAGGGTCAGGAGCTTTATCAATGAGGCTTGCTTTTTTGGAGTCTTCTGAAAGACTTCAACTTTTTGTCGTGGTCATTAAAAAGCAATGCCTTTAATGGTCAGTGTGGCTACACGTGTGCTCCACACAAAGGCATGCACAACTGACCCAAGGTACCAGCAGATATCTCAACCCACTCCCCTCACCTGGGGTGGCACGGGGTCCCCTGCCTCGTTCTCCCCTTTCCTACAAGAAGATAGGGACAGAAACAGAAGCATCTCCTGCACATACTCTCAGGTGAAAGGGAAAACTGAAGCTGAGATTAGGGAAGACAAGACCAAGAAAGAAGGGAAGAAAACCACATTCTTTTTAGTGCTTCCATGCTTGAAACAGTCGTTGGTGTCATTCCAGCTGAACAGTGTCCTTTGCTCGCACTCTCCACCAGTTGTTACACAGACTTTTTGCAGCCTTCCTCTTCCTGCTGCAGATCCTTTGCAGCCCTACCCCAGTGAGAGGCTTCCATTCTGCTTCTCTCCTAATCCTAATCCTCATCCTATACCTACAGCCTGGTTGTGAATGGAGCCTTGTCCAAAATCCTTTGGATGGGTAGAGTGTGGCCCTTCAGTCATGTGTAGATGACTTGTTCTGGATTGTGGCATGGCCTACATCAAAACAGCAGTCTCAGGGAGAGCTGGGGTTATGGCCTTCTTCACAGGGCCCATGTGGCTGGCTGCAGCATAAGCCTTTGCCACAGACATCCCTCTCACCTTCAGAAGCTGTGCCATTCCTGGACTGAACTGTCTCTTCAGCAAGTGCTCGAATTGCGCAAGCTATACCCTGGAGTTTCTCCTGGGTTTCTGAGTAGCTGGAGCAAATCACCCGTGTAATCTTAATACATTTGTTACTGCAGGATGATACCAAGAAACTCCCTTGGAGAGCAGACACTGAACAATGATTTTGCCACTTAGCCAGTAGGTCTCAAAGACAAACTGAGGAACTGCCCTCTTTTACAGTGCTTGCAAGCTGGCGTGTCTTCAAACCTACCAGCTTTACTTTAGTCAGAGCAATTCAACGCTACCCAGAAGATTGTCTAAAGCCCGAAGTGCTACTCTTTTGCAAATGACCTCTCCCCCTTATGCATCAGTGCTAAGTGCCAGTGGTATCATATTCCTATTTCTTGTTTTTTATTACCACGTTTAATATAATTCCTTGACAGCAATAGGAAATAAATGTGCTAATTTCCCACATAACAGCCACCACTGAGGAGTGGCACTGCAAGTGAGTACTGTTACCAGCAGCTATGCGCTGGAGCAAATAAATCCTCTTGGCAGCAGCAGCTGCAGTTGCTTCCTCTCACTATGCAAAACCTCAGCTCCTGTACGCGCTCTGGAGGGGACCATCAGCAGCGCATGGCCATGCGCAGAGGAAGCCATCATCTCCCATTCACTTGCAGGAGGATCAGAGGCAGGAAATGTTTCATATGGTGTTGCAACACTAGGTGACTTCTCATGGTAAAATACCGCAACAGGCTGCCCAGAAAGGTGGGAGATGCACCGTCCCTGGAGACAGGCACAGACAGGCTGGGTGTGGCTCTGAGCAACCTGATCTACTTGAAGATGTCCCTGCTGATTGCATGGAGGTTGGACCAAATGAGCTTTGGAGAGCTTTGGAAGTCCCTTCCAATCCAAACTATGCTATGAAATGCAAAACACCTTAGTGCTACTTCTGTGCCTTGAATGTTTCCACTCTTTTAAGAGGAAACAGTTAATAGAATGTTAAAACTAAACACACCAACCCAAAACAACCCCCGACTCCACCCCAGAACAGGAAAGGTGGTGTCCTTAGAGGCATGATCACAATTTTACAGTTTAGGCGGCTGCTTCCGGAGTAGCTGCCTAGCTGTCTTTCCAACTGCCTGCTTAGCAGGAGCTGCTTTCCCCGCAGGTCAGCTCCCATAGCACAGCTCTGCAAGCAGACGCACGCTTATTACAGTTTCAGCCGGACACAGATTTCAGCCACCACATGGTGGGCCTTTGCTCCGAGATACACTTTTACTCAGGGAGACTCCCCAAGCCTCAATATCACCCTGGCCTGTGGAAAAGGTAACACACTGCCCCAGTCTATGAGTTTTCAGGGCTAAACCAACTGCGAGGATCGAATTCTTGCTACCCACGCCGCAGCGGAAGGGACGAGCCCACTCAGCCCCTCAGGCACCGAGCACCTGGACGCCATGTCCCTCCGCCCCTCAGGCACCCAGCAACGGGACGCCACGCCACGCCCCTCCGCGCACACCAGCTGTGACCCGGATAAGAGGAGCGGGGAGCATAAACCCGCCTGAAAAGGAAAGGGTAACGGCCGTTGGCCAGCAGCCGCATGCGCACTGCTGGCCGTTACTGCTTCCTGCGGACCCGCCAGCCCCGGTCTCTGCAGTTACCGCGGCGGCTCTACATCCGTTCCGCCCTGTCAGGGACGAAGCGCCGGCAAGCCGTGAGTGTTAATCTCCGCCTTCCCCGCCCTTGGTCGTGCCGCCGCCCGGCGCGCCTCGCCCGCAGCTCCCCGGCAGCGGTTCTTCCTGCCCTGCCTGCGGGAGGGCAGTGCCGGGCGGTGGGACCGCCTTAGTGCCCCTTCACTTGTGGTGAACCTGGAGGGCTGCGTCATTGCGCCGGCTGGTGCTTCTGAAGGCTGTTGCAGGGAGAGGGAACGTATTTGTTACACAGGCCTCGTGTGTGAGAGGAGAGCGGTGACCCTTTAGAGCATACCGCGGTAGAGGTTTTGTAAATGCAGATGGTACCGAGCTTTACTGGCAAATAGTAAGTAGGGCAGGGAAACTGAACTTCAATAAACTCGGTGAACAGGGATGAGGTTTCTCTGAAGGTTCTTTTGCAGTTCTTGTATGCAAATCAGGACTTGTCCTGGGTCTTTTTCCATTATCAATATTGCCAAAGATGTCTTCTGTATGCCTCAAAATGACTTTTTTTTTTAATCTGTGCAAGAATGCAGATTTAAAATTCATATCAAAGAATAAGATTGAACTGTAGAAATGGAAACATACAAGCTCAGGTAGGACAACAGCTGGGCTTTTTAAACAGCCAGGATTTATCACCACTGGTAGTGTATCGGCCTTGAACGATGGCTGATTTTCAGTGGTTAATCAGCAGTTCCTGCAAAGCTGTCTTCTTTGGTAGAAAATTCACAACTTCAGCAGGTGAGCATATTGACTGAGAAATGAGCAACTGGGTCACAAATTTGTGTCAGAAGTTTAAAGTTAAAACCTAAAATTATCTTTACTGTAATAATTCAGGCAGGATTTAATGAAGATTCTTGAACAAAACTCTTAATTGTAATTACCCAAATTCTTGATGCAACTGTTAATAACCATAACATACTGTTCCTAATTCATTGTAGAGGAACAAAACTGCTCAAGCAGGGAGAGGCAATGACTTATCACTATGGAGCATAAGACAATAACAGGTATTTAAAATAAACCATTATCATAGCTGAACACATATAAAAATAATCTCTTTATTATGACTTTTTCTCTTTACCTAACAATGTTATTTCTTAAGAATAAATATGAACAGTTGAAAGTATCTTTTCTGGGCCTGCAGTTTCATGCTTCTGGCTGTAGCAGTGCTGCCATAACCAACTTGTTCCCTGCCCTACACTGCCCATTCTTTCAGCAGCTGGGAGGCCATGCTGCCTAGTAGATGAGGGTCTGCCCATGTAGGAGTAACCACTTCCCACCCTCTTCAGCCTGGATGTTGCCAGCAGCAGCGCTGGCTTCAGTAGGCCTCCTCCCTCTTCTGCCCTGCCTGTTTCTGCCCTTGCACAATCTATGAGTTACCTAAAACCCTCTGCAGAGCTGAAACAGGGAACAGATTTTACAGCAAAATAGCACTTTTAAACACTGGTTATTTTTCAACACTTGAGCCCACTTAGCAAGTTCTCCAAACAGTGAAGGAGACGTGAGAGTAGGAATAAGGTAAGAACCTGGCGCTGCTGAATGTCTCACAAAAAATGGTGTGGCCATCCATGTGTACCCTTCTGATACAGCCAGCTACCTGGGGAGTTGAGCTGTTATACTCTGCAAAAACACGAGCATCTGACTAAGCAGTAGCTGACAGATGAGGCAGCAGCACCTTTGGCAGCCGTAGTCATTTTGGAAATGAACTTGTGACTACCCCCTAAACCACAGCTACCTCAAAAGCCAACCTTACTCTGAATCAGGAAAGATGTATTTTGTTTTCCTACTCTGAAAGAATTTTAGGCTAAGTGAGATGAAATAAAAACCTTCTAAAGAAATTATACTGGTAGATGAAGATCCTAAACCAGTTTTAAAGTGGGCAACACTAAAATAATTGTGTAAGATGTGATTTCTTTTTACCTCAAAACACTTTTATACTTTAAAGTAAAATAAACTGATTTTAAATTATTACCGTAATACAACAGGTAATAAACTCAATACCACTTACAATAATTGCCACATAATAAACTAGGAAAAAATGAGTACGCATTTATGATTTTTTTTTTGTGCAAAATCCACTGTTTTAACCTTTTGTAAGCTATTTGATCATATGTATGATGGAGGTTTCAGTCTGATAAACAGAATATATTGCTTAGCTTTTAAACCAGTTCAGTAGGAGCTCTTTCAGGAAGATTGAAAGCCAACAACCTTTCACCTTCAACTGAATAAATCATATCCCATTTAATTCAGTTTTTATTCAATGAAATGATGTATAAAAACTTACAAATCTGAGAACTTAACTATACACAAAAAGATGATACTCAGTTTAAATGTATATGCAGAGAAGAGCTGTAGTATGTGACTTGCCCTCTCCCGCCCCTCCCCAAAACACACACCCTCTCCATTTACGATGGGGCACTTATTCTGTCTGCTTACGCCCTCTGTTGGCCCAGTAATTGCTCTGTGGGCTTCATTGCTGCTGTCAGTTTAGGATTTTAGACTACCAGCAAGAAGTCTGGGCATCTGTATAAAATAATAAGAATCAACAACTTGATTTTGAACACAAAGATGCAGTGCTACCATCAGCAGTAACTAAAACTACAGAATTCACCCTTTCAAGTTTTGCAGACTTTTTCTTGGCTTTGAAAATAATGGGACGCTCACAGAGCAAAATTTGCCAGCACTACAGATTCACTTTAAAACAACCATGATCCCCTATTACTACAATGTCTCTGCACCACTTTTAACTCATGCCATTAAACCAAATGAAATTGTGGACGTTCCTTGCCTGGGTAAAAAGCTTGTCTCTCTCCTTCCATCCAGAATGACTACAGCTAACAGTCCATACTTGTGCTGCACTAATAATGGCACTATGCTCACCAGTATGGAATTCTCTAGTTTCCTTTGTAGCTTGGGTGACCTCACTTACCTATTAGCTTCTCCTCAACAGGCCAATAAAAATGCACACAGCTTGGGATGCTTTACATTTGATTAAAAATAACCGTGCCATGACAAGTTTTGACAAACAACTAAAAGACTTTCTGGGCTGAATCTGAGAGTAGACGGCCAGTTACTCAAAAAGGACATGTGCATTTATTTGCCTGTACCCAATATACACACAAACATTTTCTATATATATATATATATAAAAACTTTATACCTCTACAGTATTTTGTATATATATATATATATAAAGATTGCCATCACATTATTATTACAGCTACTTAAGTCAAAATTTGACCAAGTAACTACTTTGCTTGACTCAATGATGCTATCTGAAACATATATCCAAAGCATACTTGAAGGAAAACATATGACTAATAGAAACCCAACACCCTCAGCTCTTTTTAACTCGGTGAACAGAGATTTTTACATTCACTGAGAAAAGTTCTGAGGGTTTTAAGTTATAACCGTAACCAACTTGCACATGGTCTTCTAAAAAGCATGGTGTTTTAATCTGCCAGATCTTCTCAAAATGCTTTTTACCAGGGAAACTAATATAAATATATATTTTTTTTCCTTGCTTACCAAACTGATACTCATTCCTCATTATGCTCATCATTGTATCTAAATACACTTTTAAGCAATCTAAATTTTGTTTAAAATCTATTAAATTTGGATTAACTAATACTATCAACATAGTTAGCTGGATTATTTTTTCACACATTCCTTTGTATTAAAATCAATTATGTTGTGGTTTGACGCAATAGCTTTTTGTTTGTTTTGGTGGGAGAGGCAAAGTCCAATTTCCTAACGTGCCAGTACAGTTCTCGTCGCTAAAGACAAAACGGTGGGAAGGAGGCTGGTGGAAAAGATGGCAGGGGTACGTGAGGTAAGAGGTGGGGGGAGAAAAAGATTGATTTAATAAAAAATAAGTAAAGAAACTTTAAAAAATTGATATAGGTTTCACATTCAGTCTAACAACACTGCTTCCTGCTCCTTTTTGATGGAGGCTAACACTGCATTATCAGTCTCTGCGGCTTCTGTGTCCCCACCACCTAGCAGAATGGAGCGATCTTCTTCTAGTGTAAAGACAGAGTTTTGATTTTGGCACGAATGTTTGACTACTTCATTGGGAGTGGAAAACGTTTTGTCACACAAGTTACATTTGTAGGGCTTGTTGGTCTGTACTAGCATGTTGTCCATTTGACTTCCTTCCTCAAAAGTACAGAGTTCCAGAGTCTGTTTGTCCACCATGGTGTACGTGTCCATGCTCTGGTTTAGGCACACATGTCTGGCAGCCTGGTTAGCCCTACAAAAGCTTTTGTCACAAGTGCTGCATTTGAAGGGCTTGCCAGTGTGTATGTACATGTGCTCCCTCCAGTGGCTTTTCTGAATAAATTTGCGACCACAGATGGAACATTCGTATTTCCGTCTTTTTACTTCCCTCTCTTGATCTGCCTGCTCCAAGTTGTCTATGTCTGCAATATCAGAGGGGGGCGGTGTCTCTGACTGCTGCTGCCCATCAATTATTGGTGAGTCTGAGATCTGCTGCAGCTCGCTGTCACTGATCATCCCTGCTTCAGGCACTTCCACAGCATCTTTATCACCTGTGTTATTACAGAGAGACAAAGACATATTACTTTCTCCCTGCTGGTTAGACGTGAAGGGAACTCCCGTGTGAATCTGCAGGTGCTCACGCAAACTACTTCGCAGATTAAACCGGCGACCACAGAGGTGGCAGGCGTAGTATTTTGGGAAACTTCCGTTCCTTTTCATAATGCTTGGCTTGACATGTGCTATTGTGAGTGAGGCAGGCTGCTCATCTGAAGAAGATGCTTCCATGTTGGCCTCTTCTCCTGAAGGTGAATTATTACCAGCAGCAGATACCAATTCTGGAGATAAAGAAGATGGCAATGGGTCGGAAGCAGACATATTTGTCCGGCTTACTTGTGGCAGATTTGCAGCTAACTGCGAGAGCTGTGAGCCTTCGGAAACCTGCTCCTGGTTCATTCGTGACGTCTGTGGCCTTGGTTCTCGCCCGAGTTTGTCAGTCGCTGATGAAACCTTAGTGGGATGTCTTATCTGGTGATCTGCAATCTGAATGCCATATAATGAAGATGCTAATGGAAAAACTTGATCCGGGTGAGAAAAAGTCCCCTGACTTGCAAGGCTGGCCTCTTGAATTAGTGGGTATGCATGCAGAAACTTTATTCCCTGTTCTAGTCGAACTGGGTCAATAAGTTGTGGTGCCATCTTCCCCGTGTACATCAAATGCAAGAGATAACTGAAGATATCTGGCTGTATGTCAGTCGCTTTCAAGCGGACACATTCACTGAAAGGAGAAACAGAATGATCAATAAGAGATAAGGAAAACTTTTTTTTTTAACCAGATCTAGGTTATTCCAGCATTGCTAAAAATTGGAGACATTTACTTAAAATTCAAAAGGCAGAATCTGCCATAAGTACAGAGAAATGCTTTAATGTAAAAAAGCTCATCTTACTGGCCACTTGAAAGATGACTTGTTTTTTATTTCTCAGAAGAGCAATTGGCTTGAAAGATAAAGCTGCCCCGTTGCAGTTTGCTCCTTTCTAAATTGCTGTTATATTACAGATTCGTTGTCACATGTTAATATGTTTTGTAAATTGTGATGATATTTTTCCCCTTATTTTGGTTGGATTCAAATACATTAGTAACTGAATTAAAATCCTCTAGCACTGGACTCCAAATTCACAATCTACTAAGCTTTTCTCAGTACTTATTCCTGGAAACACCTAAAACTTGCCTGTTTGGCTTCTATGTCTTACTAAGTGTTTACAGTTGGAGTTCTGCAAATGCGTGTATCACCTTGTCTCAACTGCATTATTTCCTGCAGAAACCACGCAGGACAGGATGTGAATCCCCTGAGGATCTAGTACAATAGGTACAGCCTGAGCACATCCAACCCGTGCAGGCCAGGCTCCTTGCAAAGCAGAACAGTAGCTTCTTCCTTGATCAGGGAATAAGAAATGGCAGCACCAGTGGTACACCTGGTCGGGTTACAGTCTCTTGGTTACAGTGCTCAGCAAAGGGAGATGCTTTGGCTGCCATGACAGCCTAACAGGACTGAAAGCACCACCATCCTCCAGCTGAGAGCGTTCCCTGTGCATCAACCTTTTGAAACACCCATCACTCCTCCAGCTGAAGCTGGATCTATGTGCAGAAAGAGAGGCAAGGTTCACAGAAGAAAGAAAATACGGAACAGCTTGGTTACTCCACTTGGCTAACAGGAGAGGAGCTGGGATTCTTGCTGGTTTTCAGAGTTATTTGCAGGTCTTGTATTAAACAAACATTAAGGAAAGGACAGAAATTAAGGAATGGTCATGACCCCACGCTGCAGTCTGAATACTCTTAACCACAGTAGGTTACCAAGCCAAAGAGTTAAGTTTCATTCACTTAAACTTTTTGAGATAGTTCAAATATTTGGGAAAAAAACTAAATAATCTTTAAAACAGTCTTATGCTTTTGTTACAGAAATGCCAAGAATAGTGCCAAGACAGACTACAGGATAGAGAGGGGGGGAATGAAAGCATAAGAGTAAAGACAAGATCCTTTAAATACTCAGTTCTAGGCATTCTGTGCTTTTTTGTAAGGATAAAGAAGTTGTGCTAAATTGTAACAGTAGTGTTAATGTATCACAGTTTAACACATTTTAAGTGAGATTCTATTTTGCAGATAAGTCTGGATTCCATATTCCTCATGTCATTGCAAGAAGCAAAAAAGAACAGTTTTAGGTTTCAAAATGCTGTTAGACCTCCTTAGCTTAGCTAACTTAACACCCTTTGAACAGTGAACCTTTTTACGGTTACCTGGTTTGATGAACAAACAACATCTTGAAGTAGTTGGAGAAAGAGGCAAGGACTGATTTGTGTGCCTTGAAGTAGACATCACCAATGGCCACTGTGCAGTCACACAGGAAACCAAACTCTCTCTGAGCGTTTAGCTGCTGCAGCAGAATAAGTCCATGGTTGGCCAAATCCATTTTTTTGCACTCTGAAAAGCAAATGACTTCAATGTAAAAAACAGTAGATGCACAGATGCAACAGCAGCTGCTTTTTAACAGATATTTTCCTCTAATATCTGTATGTCATGCTCTAGTAACACTTCTTAATCCCAAGCTACTGTATAAATGATATCGTACACGCAGTCAGGTTTCATGCTGACCGATGCAATTCACAAAGGTGCAAGCAGTTTGCTGAGGCTTAAAGAGCAAAGAAGAGCCAGGACTAAAAAATGCTGAAAAGGTACATGGGGGCTTGGATACAGAAATACAAATAGCTAAAAGAGAGGAAGAAATGTTGTTAAGTAGTAAACCCAACTATTTGTAATGGGAAGGACAAAGTATTTTGATTACTACTTGACTGTTCAAACAGGAAAAATAAATCTCCCTTCTGGTATCAGCTATGTTCACCTAACTGCATGGAAGAGACAAGCACAGAACTCACTAAAAGACAAGTTAGATACTTTTAACCTGAATTTTCAGTGTCTCTGTATATCTTTAATCTTCTCTTTCTTTTCTGTTCATAGAGCATCTGCACAGCCCACACACAGCAGTACAGATGCTCTATGAACAGAAAAGAAAGAGAACGTAAAACTGGGGGAAGTGGCTGAAAAGAAGTAAGTTTATCACAGAATGGTTTGGGTTGGAAAGGATCTTAAGATCATCTAGTTCCAAGCCCTCTGCCATGGGCAGGGACACCTTCCACTACACCATATCACCCAAGGCCCTGTCCAGCCTGGCCTTGAGCACTGCCAAGAATAGAATAGTCTTGTTTGTTGCTTTTTTTTTTCCCCCTCTCTCCTCCAAACATAATAGGAAGTTACTGAAATTTTAGGTAAGGTACAAAGAACTCATTTCAGTAAGAAACACAGTAAATACTTATATAATTGAACATACATACAGTATAAATTCAGTGAAAACCAGAGTGTGGCTATTTTGGGAAAGGGAGTAAAAGTGTATTCCATGTGCGCCAATACATTTAGTCATTGAAAAAACCAAGTATTTCTACTTACTGGACAGTGAAGAATGCACTCTTATTTAGACCAGCAACCAGGCTGACCAAGTGCATTCCTTTGCATTCACAAAAGATCAGAACTTGCTTAAGTCAGGGGTGAAAGGGCAAAGAAATACAATATAAGATACAATTGATTATTTTCTTACACTAAAAGAAAAAAAGAAAGTTTCAACTCTCTTCAGGTCCATCCTCTCCTCCCTAAGTTACTGCATATTTGTAGAGACAATAATCCTCTCCTTTCCAAAAGGGGTAACACTCACTATCAGCAGTAGCTAAAACCCTATTAATTGTTATTTAATCCTGCAAAATGCTCCATGCAGGCAGACTTTGCCAGGCTACAGAAAACACACCTTTTTCCTCTCTTTTTTTGGTTCTGTTTTTTTTTTTGTTTGTTTGTTTGGTTAGGGTTTTTTTTAGCTTTAATTTATATTATTCTGCTTGACACATGTTTTAATTCATTAGTGCTAAGTCCAGTTTGTACTTGGACAGCAAAATTTCTCAGGCAGAGCAAACCATCAATAGGAGGGAATTCCAAGCCAGAAAGGCATTTTTTCTAGTTACTATCACCTTGAGTCTGTTTTGCTCATAGTGACAGCAGTCACTGTGGCACTCGAAGCTGTTGTCTTTTGTCAGAAGCCTGAATTAATCTCTTTACATGAAATGACATGGTTCATATGCAGGCACAACACTTAAGTTCTTGTGTATATTCAAAAGATATTTATATACTTTGAACTGAAAGCACTAGAAGAATTACACAGCAGAGGAAAAGAGTAAGGAAAGCACTCTACATTGTATAGCAGTACCTGAAGGGGTACTTCTAATACCTGAAGGGGGCCTACATAAATCTGGAGAGGGACTTTTTACAAGGGTGTGGAGGGGCAAGACAAGGTAATGGCTTTAAGCTGTCAGAGGGGAGATTTAGATTAGACATTAGGAAAAATTTCTTCCCTATGAGGGTGATGAGGTGCTGGCACAGGTTGCCCAGAGAAGCTGTAGCTGCTCCGTACCTGGCAGTGTTCAAGGCCAGGTTGGACACAGGGGCTTGGAGCAACCTGCTCTAGTGGAAGGTGTCCCTGCCCATTGGAACAAGATGGGGTTGGAACTAGATGATCTTTAAGGTCCCTTCCAACCCAAACCATTCTGTGATTATAGGTATGTGTGTTCAGTTTTACCCTTAACTAAAAAAACAGTGATCAACACCAGCACGGCCTGCTTTAGTGTTGATAGGTTCAACAGCTGCCTAACATACTTCTTGTGCCCCGACACAGCTTGGGTACAGCCCTTCGGCCACACGGCTGACAGGCGGGCCGGCTCAGCCTTGTCACAACTTTCCACATCACTCAGCTCGCTCGACGGCGGGTGAAAAACCACGCGAGGCCGAGCCCTGTCTGAACGCGTCCGTTTATTTCGGAGACAAGGGGGGAAAAAGCGGTGGGCACGGTTCAAGGACGAAACCGAGAAAGCGCCGGTGCCACCCCAGAGACGGGGCGAGGCAGGCCCGGGAGAACAGCGCTGCGGCCGCCGGGGAAAGGGGAGTACCGGGACCGGAGCGCAGCAAACACCTGCTGGCCCGGTGCTACTCGGCCAGCCGCTTCCCGATACCCACTCGCACATCTCACGGACACCAAACCTCCCACCGAGCGCCCGACGTCCCTTCCGCTTCATCGGCGGAGGGCACCAGCCCCGGCCGCTCACGAACGCGCCCCACCGCCTGGCACTGCCTGCTCCTCCGGGACAACGGCAGCCGCTCGGTACAGGGCGAGCTGCGCTACGAGCCCCGGGCGGAGACCCGCGCCAAGGCCCGAACCGGCCGCGCCGGGCACGGCGGGCCTGCGCGCGCCCGCCGGCAGCGGGGAACGGGAGGCGAGCGCGACGCTGGGGAGCTTCCGCCGCCTGCCGGCGCCGTAGCGCGCGGCGGGGGCGTGGCCATGAGCCCGCCCGCTCCCCCGCCCCTCTCGTCCCCGGAGTCACGCTCGGGCTCAGTGGCAGAGGTGACGGCGCCCTCCCATTGGCCGCCGGGGCGGAAGGCCGGGTGTCCGCGCGCAGCTCTCACTGGCTGCGCCCCCCCCCTCCTCCCCTCCCTCTCTGCCCGCCTTTCCCCCCCCTCCCCGCCCCCCCGCGCACGCCACGCGCGCACGGACGGACGGAGACAGCGCGAGACGCAGCGCGAGCGAAGCCGCCAGGGCGCGCGAGACGGGAACCGCTGCTGCTGCCGCCGCCGCCGGGAGGGCCGCCCAGCCTGCCGGGGACAGACAGGCGGGGCCGCCCCCTCCGCGCCGCCCAGCCCGCCCCTGCGCCGGATGCCGCCGGACGGGGGGGCCGCCCCGCTGCGGGCGAGAGGCCGCGCGGGCCCCAACCGGCCGGGCCGGGCGACACCCCTGCTTTCCTACCCCATCCCTTCTGTCTTTCCCTTTCCCCCCCCCCCCCAAAATCCCCGGCCCTTCTCTCCCGTCAGCACGGGCCCATATCCCCCACCCCCCCGCGGGCCGTGTCCCGGATGGAGCCACCAGGCCCGGCCCGGCGGGGGTTTGTCAGGAGGCCAGGCAGCCCCGGTGGCGCCAGGCGCGGCCCTCCGCCGCCTCCGCTCCCCCCTCGGCCCGCCGTGGCGCGGCCAGACCCCGCACCCGCCGCCCCTCGCACACAATGAGGAGGTAGGGCCGAGCAGGCCCCGCCGCGCTCGCCGCCGCCTCAGTGCGGGCCGCGACCGGTGCGGCGGGGCCGGGCGCACGTGCGGGCGGCGCCGGGATCCCCCCGCGAGGCTCGGCGCGGCGCGGCCGGTGCTCACCTGAGGGGCGCGGGCCGCCGAGGCGCCTGGTGTCGCGCGGGCCGCCGCCGTCTCCGCGCCCAGCAGCAGCAGCAACAACGGAGTCAGCGCGGCGGCGGCGGCGGCGGCTTTTCCTGTCCGGTTACGTTAGGGTCACATGACCGAGAGCGGAGCACAGAGGCTGCAGCGAGGAGCCCCCGCCGGGGGGGAGGGGAGGCGGCGAGAGCTGTGGCGGCAGCAGCAGGAGACACCCATCCCCCGCCCGCCCGCCCGCCCCTCCCTCCCTCGACCGCCGCGCGGGCCGCACCGGCGGGACCGGCCCCGTCGCCGCCTCCCTGGCGGGCACCCCCGGGCCTGCCGCCGCTCCGGGGCGCTGCCCCTTTAAAACTCCCGGCGGTGGGGGCCGGTGCGGCTCCCCCTACTCTGCGCCGCTCGAGTGTGGCGGAGGCGGCCCTGCTGCTGCCAGCGCCCCTCTGCTGCCTGGCTACCGAATAACGGGCCGGGCCGGCTTACCGGCGGGCCTGGCTCGGGACCGCGGCAGCGTGCGGGACTGGGGCGGCGCTGTGCTGCGCTCGCTGCCGCCGCCGATGCCTTCCCGGCGCCTTGCCGGCCTCGCCGCGGCGGTAGAGGCTGCCTGCCGCCAGCGGGTCCGGGGGCGCCCGGCCGCGACGCCGGTGGGCACGGGGTGGTTCCTGCTGGGCGGGGCGGCGGGAGTGTGTGTTCCCCGGTTCTCCCCTCGCTGTCCCGGTGAAGAGTGATGGGCGCAGGTGCTTCCCCCCCCTTCCCGCAGCTACCGGGGACGAACCGGCTATGGGAGTGGAGCTGGGGGTGCGATGTCCGGGGGCTCTCAGGCACGAACTCCTCTCCGTTTTTATCCGCGGCTTCTCCCCGGTGTCATTTCAAGTACAGGTCCTCGGTGGGTGCTTGAGCCAAGGGGAGGTGGGGGCTTCAGGGCCTGGGCCCGATAAAACTGCCCCAGGTGTTGTGGTTGAGCTGTCACACGAGAGATTGGTTACAAGTTCACTTGTCAAAAGAGTGACTCTCGAGTGCAAAAGTGGGAAGGTTGGGATTGCTTTTGTCTGTTCAGGTGGACTAGTGATATGAAACGAGTGTTTTTAGCTCGACTGTTTCAGGCAGGGGTGTAGCAGCCTTCCGTAAAAATCACACCTGCAGCTTTGTGCAGTGTTGGGTTTGGGCACAGCGGCTGTAGCCAGGCCTCAAGGACCCAAAGTCAGGGCGTGCTGTGGAATTCATGGATGCTCGTGCACCAATGGGCACTGTGATACATGACAAATAGTCAGTCTTGCAAAAGTCAGAGTTGTTGGTGTGCAGCAGGGAGGCTGTCTTCTGCGAGAGGGCGGCAGGGAAGTCCCAGAAGTGGAAGGGCTAGCTCTGCGCTGGGCTTGGGGTGATTCCTCTAAGTCATAGAATCAGTCTGGGTATGGCCTGGATCTGTGCCTCTTTGTAAGGTGACATCCACTAACGAGTGGTGGAGTGGACCAGACTGTTTTCCTAGATAAACTTTGTTCTGGGGAGATACTTGGCTTGGAATAAAGAGGGATCTTTTGCACCTCTGCCCTGGGGGCCTGCTCTTGCTGTCCTTAAGAGTATGCTTTCTGTGCTTCCTTAGGAACAGCATATGCTACAGTGCCAATGATTTGAATTAGGCTCAGATGGTTATTACCTTTGCAAAGGTCCTTATCTAAGCAGGATTTGAGGTTGCTAACTGTAGCTGGGATGATGTTTTCACAGTCTTTAAATAAGATGTTCTATGGAAAAAAGGCTCAAACTCCTGTAATTTAGTGCCTTGACAGCAAGCGTTCTGACAGGAGGAGGATGAGTCTGGTTTCTTGTCTAGTTTGTAGATCAACAGAGGATTGCAGCCATCCCAGGCTAAGTATTATTTGTACAGGATTTAAACTGAGCAAGGACTAGATCAGTTTATGCAAGTCTGACTCTGCCATCTCACACTGACGTTAATGGAAGGTTGGATAGACACAGCTTGAATCTGTTTGGATTATATATCCCATGAATGTTAATTTATTTATCCAAGTTAAGCTGCACTTGAAAACTAACTACTTGGGTCCTAAAGAAACCACCAACCCCAAGACCCAATGACTTACTTTAATTCTGGTGGAGCTGAAAGCTGATCATTTTTGGCTCTTGCAGTACTTTGAATGAAGCAGCTGGATAGACCCGCAACTGTAGAACCTGCCTCAAGTACCTGCGATGGATGCGCTGAAATACAAGGGCTGCATTCTTAGCAGTTCTCCTGCTATGTGAGCACATGGCCAAAATTGATGGAATGTATTTAACTAGCCTACTTGGCAAACTTTTTCCCTGCACATGTCCCTTGCGTTTCAGCCCTGCAGATTAAATGCAAAGAGAGTAGATGGACGCTTGAACTCAAGTCAGTAGCAGCTGATTTGTCTCATTCTTGTGGAAGATGGTGAAAGTGATATAATTTTTAATTAAATTGAGTGGGATACTTAGGAAAACCAGTGTGTTTCTGGCAGGTACCTGCCAGGCTTTGTGGTCTGTTTTTATTCTTATGCGCTGTACTCAAGTACTTCTGTGTTGGCATTTGTGCAGGATTCTCCTCTGTGCTGCCTCTGAAACTGGAGGACAGTCAACTTAGTTATGTTTTTTTAATTAATAGCTCATAATTCAGCTTTAAAGCAACTTCATTTGGACCACAATACTTTAATCCAGAGGTAATGCATTTCTTAATTTAGAAGTATCCTCTCTGAAACAAGGCCCACTGGAAACTGTTGGAAGATTTCTCTGTTGAGTTTAATGCTGCTGAACTTCACACCTTCAGTACTGGCCTACAGCTGAGAGATGTCATCAGTGTTGATAAGCTCCTTTTGGACACTCAGCTCAGGACATGCATCTAGAATTTTACTTCCATTTTGTCTTTTGAGGTATATTTTAAACAGTTACAATTCCTGCAACTGAAATTGCATTAAAAGTTTATCCTTGTCTTATTAAGTGGTATTATTGTGCTTTTAGTTTTTATATGCTCATTTTTTCCCCCAAGTACTAGTGTAGGATTTCCTTCCTACCTTTATGACTACTTGAAAGAACTGTTCAGGCTGATTCAGATAGTGCTACATACCTGAGAGTATTCCCAGTTGTGCTGTTGTTGATGATAGGATCAGTCCTTTAGTTTTCAGTTCTGCTTTGGTCTGCGTACACCCAGATTAAAGGCAGAGTTTTGTCTGGTAAGATCATGTTTTGCATTGTAAATGAGCACACTGCTGATGATTTAAGTGTTAATAGGATGATGAAAGTGTCTGCTAATCTCAGTAAAAATTCACTTGAGCAGTGGAAGGGACTTGAGCCAGACTCAAGTGCTGTAAGCATGTCTTTCAATGGTGGAGTTCAGTTGAAATCTGGACTGGTACAGCAGATACTTGTATCATTATAGTCAAAACTTAACAGCCCTAGTGACGGTAATTAGGCTGAAAATGCTGAGATTTCAGTGAGTTTTCAAATTCCTCACATTTTCAAAGAAAAGAGAGCAGAGTCCCTGTTCTGAAGAGCTCTTTGCAGCATCGCTGACCTGCTCCCGCGGGACCATTGCTCCTCTGCCAGAGCTGTGGGGATCTGGGAGCTGAATGTGCTAGGCAATGGGTGGGAACTGCTTCCACCTTGGTGCAACTGTCATAGAACAGGAGTTTGTGTCAGTGCTGTAAATCTGCTTTATTAGCTCAGCTGCCATTTCTAACACTTCCACTTCTGATTTATGTTGGTGAAATGCAACAGCTGCAGTGGCTCCTCACTAGAGCAGTTACTGTTGTGCCTCTGGTAGTCTCCAGCCTTTCCATCCAGGGCTGTGTCCTCCCTCCCTATTAGGGTTTCTCACACACAACACAGTGCTTGTTTCACACCGCACTGGCAGCACTTATAAGTATCCCAGGAAAACTGCAGATGTGAGGGTACAGCAGCTGTTGTGGAAGGGCTCTGCTTTTCTCACCTTGGCCTCCCTGCCATGGGGAGACTGCTGGGGCACACTTGTGATAGTGAGTGGTCAGCCCCCAAGTGAAACTGAGCTCTCACATTCTTGTTGTGAGTAGGCCTGGTTGTCCTGGAGGTGCAGGAGAGCCATGGTGTGTGAACCATGTTTGTGTAGGCTGTATGAGGTGGAAAAATGAAGAAGAAAGTCTGTGCCATTCTGTAGACTAAACAATGTTTCTGGTATCAGTATGTTAACTGGGAATTGCCAGTGAACAAAGCTTTATCAACAGCTAGAGATTAGCTGCAATTTACACCAGGGGAACAAATAACGCTAACAACAATAATAATTCGTCCTTTCGTTAGTGCAAGATATGTAATCCGAGGAAATGGTTTAATAGCATGCACAGTTTTTCTGGTTAGGAGCCTCATCTCTGTTAGTGTGGCCGATGTGACACAGCTTCTGCAGTGTAGATTAGCCCTCTGCTTTCTGGCTTTGCCTAAGTCCCAGATTAGCCATGGGCCCTGCCCACTTTTAAATGGAAAAATTCAAACTGCATTCTTGTGTGGAATGGCATTTTTAGTGCAGCGCGACTATAAAATTACAACTATGTATGTTCTTGGGTGTTTTGTTTTCCTTAGAGAAAGGGATTCAAACTGCAGCTGTTATGAGTGTGTTCTTAAAGCCCGTGCAGGTGAGGTATTCTGTAGAGGAGGAAGGTGGAAGTGACGTATTAGTTGATACTATCTTCACATTGCTGAATAATATCTAAATGGTGACTTTGAGCTTATGCGATACTTAATAAACAGTTATAACTAAATAGAGAGTTTGTCAGCATTGACTCAGACTTAGTTAAGAAAGTATTAATTATTTGGAGGGCAATAGAATTGGTAGTTGCCATCATTTAATAGTCACGTTTTCACCAGTTTGGCAAATATGTTTCTTGAATGGCTGGAGCTTGAAGACTGACACAGAGGCAAATGAATGAGCACTAACAGAGAAACAGTGATACCAGCCATAGCTGCAATGCTTTCGGCAGCTAAAAGAGTGAAGGAGAAAACGTGCTTGTCCATGTTTTGAGTTTGTTTAATAAAGTTTGTTTAAAGAACCAGAAATGGGGTGGCTGTCATGCTGCATGTGCAAGGAGAGGAGACTTTTTGTCCTGTTCCCCAGTGTGACTGCATCTGCCCAACTCCTGCTGTGTGCACTGAGGAGGGCCCCAGACTGTTGGAATTGCTTGATTTTCTGAGATCCAGCCACCTGGGGTTTGTGTGGTGCAGAGAGTATGGGTGGCATCCAGAAGTATGTCACTGACAGGCATGTGGGGTATCGGGCAAAATCATTCTCTAAGGCTGACAGATCTTTGCTTTCCTGCTGACTGTAAAGAATTACAGTCCCTTAGAAATCCT